>JARQZK010002956.1:440000-447235 GCA_030704885.1 Cynegetis impunctata | reverse complement strand
TCTCTCAATACAAAATATTTGTTAGGCTTCGGAAACCGGTAATAGCTAATACTTGCATTTGTATATGCTTAAGAGTTACAATTTTTCACGCCACAACACTCTCTTGACTTGCTGATCCTACGTTTTGCAAAAATTCACACTTTTCACCTTTGCGACCTCATTTGTGAAAAATCGTAAACTTGTCATGCAATAATTGCATATGTTAACGTTGGAAATGAAAACTTCATCCATCTGGCCGACAGAGTCCGCTAGCTGACATGTCAGATCACAATAGATAGTTAATTTATTTTTCACTTGTATATTATATGTTTATTTCACCTTAGATACGGTTGCTATAAACACACTCATTATGCCCTAGGGAGTAATGAGCGGGCCTTATGGATCATAACGCACGCTTTGTACGAAGAGAAATGAAGCAACTTTCATTGATTGAATACTTCATAATCCTTGTCGTATACGACTCTGGATTTCTCCGGCAATTAATTATTCGTATTCATCACTCGGGCCAAAGGCCCTCGGGCCGAATGTTTCCCACCGGGCGTTAGGATCTACATAACGCAGTTGGTACATAAATAACTATTTTTATATGCATTATATCGAATGATTATCAAAAGTTTGGCACCAACTTCTGAATATAAAATTGTTACCTCAATCCGAAAAAAGCTGGTATTCTTGACCAAATGTCCACCACTACTCTGATAACTACCTATCTATAAACACATTAATTTCTGAACAAAAGTCAGTTTTACAATAAGGATCGTTTCATGACTGAACTCACTAAACTCAACCTGTAAAGACATAACATCCTGTTCCTCTGAATTACCTAATTACCTATACTCCGAAGTGAGAGCGTTGTTTAATGCTCTGGAATGTATATGTCATATCACCTCATAACATCGGTATAATAATACAGCGGCGGTGCTTGTGTGTATTCGAATTACTTTACTACCGCCGACTTGCTCTATGCCCAGAGTACGAAATAATGATTGTAATGGAGAAAGGACATGATACATGCACTTTTGCTATCGATTTGCACGTTGAACGCTCACGTTCGACAGTTGAACGATTATATGATCGAATATATGAATTATTGTCGCTAATCTATTCATTTCTGATTCTCAATCAAAATTTGGTGTGATTTCATCACACTGATAAATTCTGAGTAAATTAATGTCGACAGTTGAGAATTCATTTGAATATCTTCAATGAAGTTAATATTAATTTGATATATGATAAAGCTTCTTGGAATCAAGGTGTTTACATGCTCCTAATTTTTTATTCAATTCATTCTTGAATATTTTGAGATATCAGATTGATATTCCGAAACTACTTCATTGAAAAACTCCATTTTCTCTGAGTTCTGAGTAACTCATTCAAAATTTTTTCTTGAAAGTCCATCCGAAATGCTTTTTTCATTTGGTGGTAGTAAAATTACAAAATGTAAAATTTCAATTATTTTATGTGCATAAAATATATATCTTTGAGAAAAGATTCACTATTGATGATCTAGGATAACTGAGATTGATGTTTATTGGTGTTAATGTTTGATTCATCTGAAACAACGGGTTGCACTCCGGTAGTGCCGGCAGAAATGAAAACTTGAACATTTACGTTGTGCATTTTTCTTTTACTATTTCTTCGACACTCCCTGTGCGGTAGACAGAGAGGAAGATATTACTTCATCTCCTACGCCGCGCCGGCGCTCTACTCTCCCTCCGTCTTTTCGAATTTTCGATCAGGTCACGTGTCCTGACGCGAATTTAACATTTTTTACCCATCCCAAAAAATGCACAACGCCGCTAAAGAAGTTTTTACATCAAAAATGGAGAAGCTCGAAACGGAAAATTTAAAAGTTACTAATATAAAGTCGTCCTAAAAATCGCCAGTATGCTTTCTGTAGTAATACTTTGCTATCCTGATAACCGTTATAGTTGTATATATATACCAATTGAATATTCATATTCATTCAAGTAGAAATAGTTCTCTTCAATAGCGTTTACCTTATGAAAGATACACATGATGAAATTTTAAATCTTTCCTCAGAAATGGATTTCAGATCAATTTATGGATCCTACCAAAAGATTTATGAGTTTGAATTCATATTATTATTGTGTCTTTATACCGATGAAGTAGCAACAAAATTGATGTATAACAAAAAGTGAAGAAGGAAAATTCTTTGATAATTTGAAATTGCCAAACAGTCTTCCAAGGGAGCTAGTTATATGAATATCAAATGATTGGAGAATTCTTCTTGTTCACCTTATATGAAATATCAAATTGACTATGGTCATCTAGTATATCATACATGAATTGATTGTTGAATATCGCAACAATTATTTACGGAGCGGTTCAGAGTTTTTGCAACACTATACTAGTGTGCCTTGGAATCTCATACGCCACATTCGTAGAGTAGACTCATGTCAGGAAGTATTTGTTCTCGCGACGGGTTTCTGCATTTTCGATCTTAATAGTGAATTGTTGGTTCTTATTACCTTTGGCGGAGGGCGCTTTGTGTTTCCATCGATATAGTAGTTCAGCAGCAGTTTGTATTGGGGAACTATAAAAAATATCACAACGCACTCCGAGCTAAGTAAGCTTCACTGAAGTTATGTTATAAGATCAAAACAGCTGTATGTAGATCTTCCGACGGAGTGGCTCCACATTTTCTATAGTTCGCTGTTGCTTTGTGAATGCAGATTTTGCGTCCCGGAAAACAAGTAACCCTTAGAAGATTGTTTGATAATTTCAAATTACTGATGAATTTTCTTTGTTCACTTTAAGTGATATATGAAGTTGACTATAGACATCTACTACATTATACATTAATCAATTGTTGAATGGATTTACCTGCAAAAAAACAGTTAATCAGATTAAATGAATTGTCTTAGCGCAAATTGTCAAAAATCAAAATATTCCGATGAAATTAACTTCTATTTTGATGGAACCGTGAAGTATCTACCACTCCTAGACCTCGTTGATTTTTCGAAGTAAATTGTTAATGATTTTTACAGTATAACTCTACGCTTCAGAACATTGAGCTTCAGCAAGAAGTTCTTTGTTTTAAAAGATATAAAAAATCACTTAAATTCCTCATTTAGCTCCCAGGAGCTGATTATCCAAATGGTTGAATAGGTCGTGATAAGACCTAGTTCATTGTCTTGTATTGGATGGAATGCAAAAGGATAGCGACACTTTGACGTTATATCTGTCATGACCTAAAACTGAACAAAAACTGGCCGGAGGGTCACCTGGGTCAGCTCTAGTATCAAGAAATCTTCTTTTGTCGTTATTAATCAGGAAATTCTGAGCATTTTATCACTACAAAACCTAGAAACTTATAATTCAGCTACGGAGTTCCTCATTCAATGCCTATATTCCGGCTGCAAGTGATTCACACCTGAAAATGCACCATCTTGGTCAAACAGACCGTTGCAAATTTATCGTTTGATTTGAATTTCTTCTATATATAAAACGATTTTTAAGAGATTGTTGTGATCAAAGTGATACAAGGGAAGAGTCACTTAGTTATCACCGTAGAGGTATGCAACTACACTGAGGACTTTGCAACTACACTGAGGACTATGCAACTATACTGAGAACTGTCCAACTACAATAAGGAGTGTGCAACTATGTACATCAAAAGAAGTGTAATTCGAGCCATAACGCTAAAATAATCCGGGTTTATCCGGATCTTCTTTGTGTTTTATGACTAGAATATATTGAGTTGACCAAACAGAGAACAACTGAGAAGGTAGAACAAATTTGACTGCGATATTGTTTTTTATTCTTAACGTATCTTTCAATTGAAGTTGGTATTTCCACAATTAAAATTTAATAATTTACACGCACTACTGGAGGTTTGATTATGAGCGTCTGCCTTATGATGCATCTATTGTGTATTTTTTTATTAATGAGTTTTCGAATTAGAACCTCCGCATCTTCTCCTAGACTCAAAACTATAAAGATACATAAAGATACTAAGGATTTTCTATGATAGGTGATATGAGATGTCCGTTGAACTTAATTTCATATAGACAATTCAGAGTAAAAATTCCATGGTTATATGTCACTCATAAAACTTCGATTACCTCGTCTAGAAAATTCTTAGTTTCAATAGGCACATGTGCTGTATATATATATATATATATATATATAATATTATATATATATATATATATATATATATATATATATATATATATATATATATATATAATATTATAATATATATATACTATATATATATATATATATATATATATATATATATATATATATTATATATATATATATATATATATATATATATATATATAAGCAAGTTGTGATAGTCTATTACACGTATACAGAAAATCAAATATAATTTCTATTTTACAATTTTATCCGAGACGTTGATCTGTCTACCCGAATCAAATATGATAAACCCAGAGATAATATTACAATTTGGAATTCTGTGGCCAAATATGTAAGTATGCAACTTATTTTAATTGCAGTACCTACTCTGAAAACGTTTAAAAATTTTAACGTGATAATTTAAGAAAAAAGTTTTATATTGAATTTGTTCAATACATATTCTTGAGGAAATTCAGAATTATTCTAATTGCATTATGAATCCTTCTCGTCCAAAAAAGGTATAACTTGGAATAATTGAAAATTATTTGATAGTTATCAGACGTGCAGTCCAAACAAGTTCATTATATTTTAAATTATAAAGTTTTCATGAAATTTGTAATATTTCAATTGATTTCCAACAAAAAGTAACTTACTACTTCGACAATTCAAAATGTCAGAGAATGAATAACCACTACGGATCTTCTTAAATTGAAACATCGGCTCATTTGAATTTTTCAATCTTATACTACAAATTCTTTCTTTTAAAATTTCCTTTTACTGAAACATTAATCTTCCATAAATCATGAAGGTATTGAATTAATTGCTTTGAAACTTTTTTGTTAGAATTTTAGGCTGGCGCAGCGGAAGTGTGCTGGGCCCATAACCTGTTAGAATTTTAGGCTGGAAATGTGAGAAAATATAATACTAAATACACTTAATTGTCTTTATTAACGATAAACTATTCTGGAACATACAACACGAATACAATCAGGAATATTGAAAATGAAGAATATTTAATTCTTGATGATAATATAAATAGACCGATATTCACGGGAGTTCAGTAATCAGTTGAGACTAATGTTAACCGCTGACAACCCAAAATACTGAAAGTACCTGATGTCATAAAACTGACCTTTCTTTGCATCCTTGTGTAGTATTCGCCTACACTATTCTATCCACAGTATCGTTGCTATTTTAAACATTTTTTCTATAGTTATATTACACACTGATACGATTTGTGTACTAGGCGCTTGGCTATTTGCAAAATAATCTATCATGAGAGCAAAATATAGCCGACTGCCAAAATAAACTTCTGTATTAAAGATATGTTGATAGTCGTATTTTACATGAAAATAAGAGATTTTTGCAGTGTATTGCAAGTCAACAGTCAGGTGCGGGAGTAGTTTTTTCACCGTCATAGGCCCTCTAGACCACTATTCTCGATTTTATTTATTTCTGTTGATATATAATAATAATATCACTTTCTTTCAATTACATCATAATCGAGTCAATATAAAATTTAGATTTCTCCAACGAAATATTCGAATCCATGTATTTTATATGGAGGATTTTAAAGTTAATATTTTTTCAGATTTTTTTTCATGATTTTTTTATTCAATCCTCTCCAATGTCTGGGTAATTTATCGTATATTACAACTCATAGTGATCTTCTTGAAGTGACTCGTGACCTTGATTTCGTAATATACAAGTTTTTTTTTGTCCTAATACTATATTACTGGTTGCCTCATCTTGTGGTATACAATTCTGAATGTTCAATAAGTTCCATTACCAGTTTCATCATAAGTTCAGCTGTTAATGTGAGGACTCCATTTTTGATAAGTGTTAACAATGAGTTTTTGAGTTCACACCTTTTAAGGCTCTGATAGCTTCCTTTTGCAATAGAAGCACTTCCTGCGAATAACAAGAAGTCCCTCACAATTCCAGACCATAAAGCAGTCTTCTGTGAAACAACGCATGATAATCTAATACAGCTGCACTATAGCTGATAATTTGTAGAACTCGACGTATTGCATATATTGCACTATGCAATTTGTTTTTTAATAGAGGACGTTGATTTTTCCACAAAAGTCTACTGTCAATATTCATTCCTTGAAACATTGCACAACCAGAAGGCATTTTCCTAGATGTCGAAAAAACAACTATTTACGATTTTTCCTTATTTAAAAAATGTTTATTCATCTATATGTGTTGCCATAATTTTCAGATTATTCAAATCTTTTTCTCTTATAGCAAGTGTTGTGTGGTCCGCATTGTAACGTGTCAATACCCCGCTTGACCGCCGCCACTGAATTCTGCATCGAGGTACCGTGATTCGCGCTGTCAGATGATGCCTCACTTTTGTTTCACCTATGAATAATGACTTGCGTACGACGAGAATATCGAGAGAGCGTCGAAATTGCACGTGCACGTATAACATCTTTCTCTTTTTGGCAGGTATTCGTTGAAGATACAACATCGTTAAGAGTCAAATAAAATTCCATATCTATCAAACGAATATTTTATTAAAGTTTATTAAAATTATTAAGTATCTGTGGCGTCTGATAGACGGTAAGTTATGAGAAGAAATTTTATTATTTCGTATAAATGCATTATCTTGAGAATCTGAATTGATTCCTTGTTTCATTTTGCGCCATTTAATTTTTTTTCATTTATCTATATTAAATTATTTATCTTTCAATATTGAACTAATCATCTTACATTTCTAGGCAATCAACAGAGTACAATCCACCTAGAGTATAATTGACAAAACGTCGATAGAAGATTAAATAAATGATCAGATAAGTTTTTGTAAATGATAATAAAGCAGTAAATTCCTTAATTTTATATCTTGTTGTTATTTCTGAGAACTAACTAGAACCTATATATGTATAACCAATCTCTCAGCTAGCTCGGGCATATATAATAAAAAGGGAGAGTGGTTATATAATTTTAAAATCTCCCAAGAATCTCTGTAGAGTATCGATGGCCAATTCAAATTAACATTTAGATTTATCTCAAGTAAAGATGCTAAGAAAGACAGTATATGTTCCAACATTAAACTGAACATAAGATATGACCACGTGAAATTTGCCATCGTTAGCCTACAAAAATCTTGTGTCAAA
>JARQZK010002956.1:372500-435000 GCA_030704885.1 Cynegetis impunctata | reverse complement strand
TTTTTTCAAGTTCCTCTAAAACTAAATTAGCAACTGTAACTGAAGCAGTTGCTGTTTCATTAATTTGTGATCAAAACAAACCATTAAATAAAAAATACGTTGACCCAAGAAAACATTCTCTAATATCTATTTCAGGTCTCTACTATATATTTTTGATTAATTTTGATTACGTTGTTCCCAATTATTTTCCATCTGGTTCTATAAAAAGCAATGTCATCACTGCAGCTCTCTCGGATCAGGAAGCGATATTTACGGAATTAACGGCTCCCAGAAGACGCGCAGGAAAAAGTCGTCGTTGGGGTAGGATGCACCAAAGGGCAACTTCACAAAATTCGAGACACTCTGTCTTTATTCGGACTAAAGTATCATTCTTGGAAATGCGGATTTCAACTTCATGATTTTTCTTTATAAAATTATTTCAGCCTTCAACTTTGCTTTCCCTTTTCTATCTATGAAGCCTAAATGGCACAAACCTTCGCCGCCTATCGGTATGAAGAATGCGTCTAAGAATATGCGTTCACTTCTTTATATAAAACAATTTGTGAGGATAAATAACTCCAACTCTGCTTGTTAATTTATCTTATATAGTGTGCCCCAAGGTTTTGTTTTAGGTCCTGTCCTCTTCTTATTATTGATAAACGTATCAGTGAAGAAATTATGCTTTTCGCGGATGATACGAGTATTCCTAATTCTGCGAAGCTGAACTCTGAAATAACAATTGATCTTGGATTGATCAAATCCTGGCCTGATGTAAATATACTTTACATCAATGTTGATAAAACCATGGCCTTGTTTTATAAAGATGACTCCCACGAACTATTTCTGCAAAACCATGCCATAAAAATAGTTGATTCTGTCAGATATTCAGGCCTTCGTATCGATAATGATCTCAGGCATGTGCCTTATTTATCAGGTTTTCCCATGTTACACAAGAAAATCATTCTTGCCATCCTAGTGGAAATTCTAGAAATGCACCAAGATATTACTCATTGAAATATGTAAAATTGTTGGAAAAACTGAATATGGATGTTTTTGCATTATTTACAAATGAAACAGTATAATATAACACACAGATTTGCAAAAAGTGAAATTCCGGAAAGATGTCGAATTTCGTCTTAATTCAATATATTCCTAACTTGATGTTTTTTTTTTATTCACGAATTCATAGAACAGCAATAGCTTCGCCTATATCACCAACAGAAGATAATTTAGTTTCTAAACAAAAATTTGCTGGAAAACTTGAAAAACAAATCCAATTTTTCTGAACGATACGTCGATGATTGCAATACTGCGGTGAAAATTGAACATATACAAGAACTTTTAAATGCATAAAATTTTTTTCATGAAAAATTAAAATCTGAAGTAGAAAAAAAATATATATATCGCAGCGAGCTGCATTAGAAGAGGTTTTCACAACCTAAAAGAAAATTAAAGAAAAATGCGCCCTCTAATGTATAAAAAATATTTATTTCCTCCCTGGCGGATCAACCCCCCAACTGATTCGTACCAAAACCAAACGTATCCAAGGTAGCATACGAAACTACGTACTTACAAACTTTCAACCTTAATTCTATAAAATTGCGCCCTTTATCATGAAAACAAGATTTATTTCCTCCACCGGGAGGTCAACCCTCCAACCAATTTATATAAAAATTATTACCATCCAAGATATCGTACGAAACTGCCTACCTACAAAGTTTCAACCCTATGGTACCAAAATTGCGCCTTTTATCGTGTAAACAAGATTTATTTCCCTGAAAGGTCAATCCCCCAACCAATTCGCATTAAAACCAATTCCATTCAATAGGTATATCATACGAAACTACCTACTCACAAACTTTTATACATATTGCTTCAAAATTACGCCTTTCATCATGTAAACAAGATTTATTTCTTCCCCCAGGGGGTCAACCCTCCAACTAATTCGCACCTTAATTAATTCCATCCAAGATATCTTCCGAGAATACCTACCTACAAACTTTTAACCCTATTACTCCAAAATTGCGACCTTCATCATGTAAACAAGATTTATTTTTTCCCCAGGCGGCCAATTCGAATCAAAAACAGTCCCATCCAAGATATCTATATAACCTATTTAAAAACTTTCAACTCTATTGCTTCAAAATTGCTACAGTTATCATATAAACAAGATTTATTTTTCCCCCAGAGTGGTCAACCCCTCAACCAATTCGAACCAAAAACAAACCTATCCAAGATATCATGCGAAACTACCTATTAAAAAACTTTCAATCCTATTGCTTCAAAGTTGCGCCCGTTATCGTGTAAACACCGATAAAATACATAAGCACACACACACATATATATATATATATATATATATATATATATATATATATATATATATATATATATATATATATATATATATATATATATATATATATATATATATATATATATATATATATAAAGAGATATATGAAATTGAGTTTTTAAAATCATGAAACGAAAAACTATCTTGGTACTAGATCCAACTTTGCTAATCGCACCCATTTTAATGGTTTTCAAAGTGAAAACCTGCTAACAATACACGCACTATATATAAGACTGTGAAGATTATAATGCTCGGTATATTGGGAATACAAAACAATATTTACATAAACGTATATATGAACATAGGTATTCCACACAGACGAATAAGAAATGCACATTTCTCGCAAAACACGCAGTTGAAACAATTGATCAATTTGATTTCAGTAATCCAGAAATAAACACAGAAGAGAAACCATTAAAATGAAATATTTTAGAAATGATTGCTGCTCTAATAACATCCGATACCTGATAAACGAAGATTTGAATATATGCAGATATCAAGATATGTAGTGTATTGAATAAAGTATAAACTTTAAAATAAAACACAGTTGGCTTATCTTTTACTACATATTGTGCATTATATAGTGAAACATAAGCCAAGTGTGTTTTATTTTAAAGTTTATACTTTATTCTTTATGATGTTTCAACAAGGGATGTGCGAGAATTCAATCTCAGTTATGTAGTGTATTGTTTTATTCAACGTAAAAATGTTAATAATTGATATGTATTGTTCATTGAAAATGGCATTATAAGCCGAAACGCTTATAGATAAAAATGTTTCTTAATAAATTGGCCTCAACCTGCAAAAGTTTCATATTAATATATACATATATATATATATATATATATATATATATATATATATATATATATATATATATATATATATATATATATATATATATATATAAATATATATACGTATCTATTTTTTTCCTGATACATATTGGCTTCTACAACTGCTCTCATCACCAATCTGAGGTTGTTTTCGAGGCAGAACGAAAGTATCAAAATTTGGGAGGAATTTTACAATATCTGTCATTTTTACTTAGCTATTTGCTCACCTCCATAGGTTCTGCAGATTTAGTTAACATCAAGACAAGTGATTTTGGGGAACATTGGCACAAGTAATAACAATTGATCACACTAGAATACTTTCACCTCTTTGACCTAATGTTCTGATTCATCAGGATAAAATGCATTTATAAAATTGACCTGTATGTGGCGGAATCAGTTTTGCCAATTTTCGTACGTGGACGAATTTGGTGCTCGGAGTATATAATATTGGCTTAAGTTTTGTATACTCTTTTCGTTGGGTGTCTAATATTATGATAAATTATAGAAAAAAATGTGAAAAATAAAATTCATAGGGGATTTCTCAAGTAGTGTTTCACTTTCATTATATTTTTTTGTCTAAAAATCCTATTCTTTTCATGATAAGAGTGCAGTAGAAATGATCTAAATTTTAGTACCGAATGATGGGCGAATACAGATTTTGTTTTATAGGCTATCGGCATAGCCTATACCCTAACTAACTTATTTATTTCTAGGCTTACTGTGATTTATGAAATTAAATTTATCCCATACAGAAACGTCAAACTCTAATAACTCGGAAACGAAGCTTCAATGGCAAAAATGTTATTTTATACTTTTTATCGAGAATATCAGCCTGTATACGTTAATAAATTTTTCGCCTCGAGTACATATACTTGGAAGCAAGTACTATCAGCAACGAGTAAGTTCTGATGCAGAACGCCCGATTTGGGACTCAAGTTAAAGTTTAATATAGGGGTATAAAATTGATATTCAAGGAATATGTTGAGTATACCTTGAATTTCTTAGACGTTCAGATTGCTAGGAATTTGAGAGAGAGAGAGAGAAACAGCTTTATTGTCCTATAAAATTACAAAATTTTGTCGACAAAGCACATACCTATAAAAAATTGAAAATAAAATTTAACAATGATAACTAATCAAACAAAACACACTTTCAATCGTTAAACAAAACAAGAATCTATTAAATAGAAGAACAAAATAGAAAAACATTTATCAGTCAATTATGTATAAACATATGTTAAGAATCAACATATTTGTCAACTAAACTTATTATACAGATATAAAATTTTGTATATTACAAAAAAAATTCTCTTACTTTCAACATTTATAGAAAACCAACCTTCACAGATACTCTAATTCACAGCGACAGTAAACAATACATTAAAATAAAACTCAGTGCTTTTCATTCGTTCATACATAGGTTCTCCACTATTCCATTATCGGAAACAAATATTCAAACTGAAGTTAATACAATTAAATTATTAGCTACCAATAACGGTTACAATGAAAGTCTTATCGATAAGCTCATTGGGGAAAAACGAATAAAGTATATGTTGCATTCAGTATACCCCACGCAAACTATTAATGAAGAACAGAAATACTTCCCAATAAATTATGTGCCTAATTTGAGTAGCAAAATTTGTAATAGACTATCGAAAAATAACGTTAAAACAATTTGTACAAATAAAAGAAACTTGAAGTCGTTCTTGGTCAATAATAAAGAAAATTCTAACATCGGAGAAAACAGTGGTGTTTACAAAATATTTCGCGACGAATGTCCTGCTTTCTATATTGGACAAACAGAAAGGAATATAAAAGTTGCGCCCATAATAGTCAATTACCCCTTGTAAACGAACAAATTGATTTTCGAGTATCACCTTTGCTTTTGCCTGTTTGATAATGAGTTCATAACTCGAAACATGTCGACAATTCGTTACTGCTAAATACAGTATCTAAATAATTTTATATAGTGAAACATAAGCCAAGTGTTTTTTATTTTAAAGTTTATACTTTATTCCATATAGCTTATAAATAGACAACCAAGTATATATTCTCTCTCGCTTCATCACTTGTTTGCGCTTAATCGCTTTTAGTTGTGTTTCCATTTCCACTTAAAAATATGATATTCTGAGTTTGAAAATGAATTAACGGCTGATAATATTTCAACTGAAGAGGTAGAAGAAATTAATGGAAAATATGTGGATATTATTGAAGTACTTTTACTTGAATTAATCAAACGCATGCCCTCGCATTAAAATGTTTTTCGGCAGATAAGAAGTTTTAGTCCTGCTATAATTTTAAATCCTGTCCAAAGAACAAAATTTTTTGCGCCGCTACTTACTTTTGTAACTCCCAATAGAATATCTGACATAGAAATACAATATAGAAACTTGTTAAATTTCGATTGGAAAGAGATGTTTGGTGAATCAGTCCCTGATAACCCTATTATTTTTTGGAGGAAGGTTATAGATTTTAAAAATGCAGCTCTTTTAAGCTTCCGTCATCCAATGCATTCGTGGAGAGGATATTTTCATTGATGAATATTGTAAAAAAAAAATTCGAAACAAGATGATACGAAAAATGTTAAATTCAGTTGTATTTATTAGATCTCACTTTGCAATAAATGAGATTTACTGTAAATAATTTGAGCTTAGCAAAGCTATGTATGCAAAATTTAATTCCGATATGTATCAATAGCAGAAACAATCCACAACTTCGACTATAGACAAAGATAATGATGATGTAATGATGTTTTGTGAACAGTAGATTTGTTCGAAACTAGGCTAGTTTTATGTTTCAACGCAGATATAAAAATTTTTGGTTTGTAATAATCCTGGTATTTTTTCTAGGGGATGCTTAAATAATTCCCCCCTGGCTACGGCCCTGTAGAGTATCGTGATCTTCTGATTTATTATTCTTCATATATTTATACCAACATGGTACTTATTTCTAGTACCAGATTGGTGTTGTTTTTTACTCGAATTTTCGATGTAAGGCTACAGTATTTGATATTTTCTCGAATAAGGTGGTACAACTGTCAAATCGTCTTTTTGGAATTATTCTTATCTAATATATCAGCTATAATTTCAGGGTTTCAATTATGATTTACGGAATTTTGTTTTATTATGTTCTTTCAGATATTGAAACTACCATTCAAAGTGGAATATTATCCAAACGATGATTTTTGTTGAAATTGATGGTAGAAAGCATTATGTGTAACGTTATTTGTATACGATAGTGTGTGGAATATTAAAAAGCTATGTTTTTTCAATATTCTAATATAAAGTCTTCATTAGAGTGTAAAGAGTTAATGAATGTTTGAGAACTTCTGAGTTGCCTTAGAATAGGTACCTGTGAAACAACAAATTGTATCATCGACGTATCTGCGCCAATGAATTAATTTTCTACTAACAGGGTTACTACGGATTTATTATTCCAAATTATCCATAAATAGTTACTTCAGTCACCAGAGGGCTCAGAGAATGACCTATAGTTAAGCCCTCATTGCTACTATAAGTCTGATTATTGGAACTAAAGTAATTCTGTTGAATACAAAATTCGAAAGCGATAGTATATCTGATTTTATGAAAATATAAAAAAATGTTTTTAACAGCTATTTCAGTATCTACGATAAGTTGCTCGAAGTTAGGAGTTAAATGAGTTGGTTGTATTTTATGTTTAAAACCTTGAAATAAATTCACTTCTCTACTATTGAAATTAGTATTAGATAAATTAGTGAATCTTTCAAAAACTGGTGTATCTATAAATAGGCTTGGTTTTTCTCCCAGATTCGGGTTTGCTACGATGAAGAAAATTTACCTTTCGTTACTGTTCGAACTATTGTGTTAACATTAGTTTTTGATCAAACCAAAAAAATTATTTATCATGAAAAGAAGTCATATTCCTTATTTTTTCTGTTCTTCTCTGAACCATCTTAGTTCACCTTCTACAATTACGTTGGCGGCTTTATTGAAATTGTCTTTACAAATATATAGTTCTATTGATTACTTAGATTTAAGTATAACCAGAAAAAGAAATAAACATGAATTTTTAATATTTCATAAACCATTGCAGATGAATAATTCAAGTAATTATTCAACACTGCATACAATTGCACATAAATTAGCCGCATATCATAGTATGGTACATAGCCTTTTCAAAATTTCGTTGTCCGAAATTAATTTTCGAAAAGAATTAATTTTCGAAAAGAATTAATTATAATTGAAAAAATGGTAGTATATAAAAGTTATTCTTCCAATATGATTGATAGTCTCCTTCAGAAAAAAAAATACAAAATACCAATCTCAGAAATATATCCACATATAACTGATAAAAGTTTAATTTAACAGTTGAACATACTTTGGCTAGCCTTCCGAAAACCTGAGATTTTATCTTTTGAACAGAATTTCAACAATTCAGATAAAACCAACAATACCATTGGAAAATTAATTAAAAACAACAAATCAAAAATTCACAGAGATAAACGTACTGATGTTTATAGACTGAACTATAGCGATTATGATAAATTCTATATAGGACGTACCACTAAAATTTCAAAACTCGAATACATGAACAATAACCTAGCTATATCAAGCAGCAAATCGACCCTATTTATGCTTGCCATTTCGTTTGAGAAAACCATACGTTTAATCATAATTATGGTATACTACTGTCCGAAAAAAAAAACTACTGATTCAAAATAAGCTGCACTGATGAGATCTAATAACATCAAAACAGCCGTATGCAGATTAGGGTGAGTTGACGTTTTCTAAAATGCGCCTTTGGATTCTGAATGTAGAATTCGCGTCTGGTAATATATATAACCTGCTCCGTTGGAAAGTTGTTTGATAAATTTTTGAATTATTGAAGAATTTTGCTTGTTCACTTTATGTAATTTTTTCAATTGACTATGGTAAACTTGTATGATTCGATTTTGATGATATGTTTTCGACATAATTCGAGTATAGTTGTCATCTGGAAGTCAGTGAAAATTCTTTGGTGATAACCTGCAGACTAGCTATTGGACGCAATGCGTTATCCGCAATCTTCTTCCGAACAGATTCTGGGCATTCGGCCACAAAAAATATTTTAGCATGTTAAACTCTTAAATTTAAATATAATTCAAAAAAAGTAAATTCATTTGATTCTTGCATATAATGGTCAAGTAATAATCGCAGAAATGATGAAAAAGATGTTTATTAAAAACAAGAAAAAAAATGTTAAAATTTTTTCTGCAAATGGCTGAATGCTCCCTGTACCTAGGAAGCATTCGTCCAGAAGAAAGGGGAGTATACAGCCATGTGAAAAAAATATTATATAGAATAAATAACATACAATGTGTACAAAAAATATTTATTTCTGAAGAATTATTCACACACTACGTGTTAGAAACAGCAAAATCATAAAAAATTATTTAACAACCAAAGTATCAAAATTATAACAGAAGTAAAAATATGATGCCATTCTCCTAGTTCCAGTCTTTGAAGAAGCTCTTAATTTGCTGATAATATCATCCTTTTCAATCTCACTTATGTCATCAATGACTGGGAAATAAAATGTGGTCGATAGACCTTTTCTCCTAAGAAATTTTATTTTGATGGTATCTTCGGAAATGTCCAAAATTTGGCCAACAAAATGAACCAATTTAGTTTTAACTTCAAATCTTACTAAAACAAAGTCACCATTCTTCAGATCCTGGATACAGATCCCCTCAATATATTCCAATTCATCACTCAAATCTTCGTCAGAGTTGTCATGAAGGGATAACACATAACTTTCGCTAGGCGATGAATCCGACTGATCTTCGATTCTAAGTTTTTTTTTCGGTTGAATGCTTTCCTTTGTTTCTAATTTAGAACCAAACACATTTCTTTCAAAGCCATTCTTTTTCCTGTATTTCTCTTGGTCAATTTGTTCCAGTCGTTCTTTCTCTGGAGTGTCAGTGTAAATTCATGAAATGCCTGGCATTCGTTTGCTTTTAGTTTCTTCTCTACTTGCTTTGGGAAAAGGCCTTATTGATTCTGGCGTTACTTTGTTGTAATTCTTGGTTCATTTAGTTTCTGATAACTGCTGCAAGACGGTGTATTTGGCAAAATTATTATGTCACTTAATATATTTATATTGTTATTTCGTGCTAAACCTTTATTTTCTTCCAAATTATCAATGTCATTTTGTTTTTCTTCAATTTTCTCTTTTATCCTATCGTTCTGGTCTTTTTTATCCTCTATGAGTTTATCTTGTATGGTATTGCTTAAATTATATACTTTTCCAGGTAAGGGTTGATCGGTAACGACAATTGGAGTAAAGTCCTTATCGCTGAAGACTAAGCAGTTCATTGACCAAATTCCAGTAGTTTTAAAACTACTTATAATATTTTCGTTTGTAAAAGCTCTTAGATATGCGCGATGGGTTAGTTCGGGAATATTTCTGACTGATATTGTTCTACCAGGATTTGACACCATCCAGTCATTAAATGCGATAATACAAAAAATTTTGAATGGCCCAAATACTCCAACATCTAATGGTTGCATTTGATGAGTTGTATGGGGAGCGAAACTTAGTAACACAATTCCATTTTCCCTGCAGTATTTGATGCTTGTAAGACTAACATGTGACTCGTGGTTGTCTACTAATAATAAAACAGGATCATTACGAGAGCAGCGAGTATGCTTAACTATATGCTTTAACACAGAAGGAAACAACTCGGCAGTCATCCACTCAGACTTGTTTCCCAGTGCAAGGCTTGAAACTGGAGCATCAGCTATGAAGTCCTCAACATTTCTGATTCTGGAAAAAATATATGCAGGGGGCAGACTTTGTCCAGATGCACTAATAATTCCCACAAAGGTTACTAGTTCTCCTCTTTCAGCTGAGGCGGCTTGCGAGACTTGTTTTTTTCCAGTAGTGGAAACAACTTTGACTGGCTTCATCACGGTTGTGACTCCGGTCTCATCGAGGTTAAATATTCTCTCTGGAGAAAACCTGTAGCGTTCCAGTACTTTTTGAAGGTTTTTGAAAAATTGATCCACCTTAAACTTATAAAAACCTGTGCTTCTACCTAAGCTAGTGCTTTCTGGCTTTCTTAAAGAGAGTCTTGGGTGACGTGTCATAAATCCTCGTCGCCATCCCTCTTTTGCTTGCCGTTTTTGGTGCCACTCTGGAGGAATTTTGCAATTTGGCAAAACTGAAGCATACTCATAGGCTTACTTTTCGATCTGAACGTATGTAAGTCCATAATTCAAATCAGAACATTTTTGAATATACTCTTCTAGCTCAGATTCTTGTTCTGTAGTAAATACTTGCTATTTGTATACTTGTTTGCATATTTAGGTGATTCTTGATCAGTTTTATTGCCAGAGTCGTCTATAATTTGCAAATTTCGTCGTAAATACTCTTCTTTGGTCTTCTTTTGTAATAGTTTTTTTATTCGACCCTGTAACGTAGATCTCTTCACACCATGGACTCTGGCGGCCTCTCTCTCTCAGAGTAAATACCATTAAAATAGCCACTTATTGCTTGTTTAATGCTTTTTTCATCTATAAGGTTCCTATTGGTTTTCAAAATCCGTTTTCTAGGCATGTCTGAAACAAAAAACCAAATTCTAAAAGATGTAGGGAGCATTTGGCCACGGCCGAATGCATACCTAATGTAGGCGGACTAATGCTCCTCTGGTACAAAAGTGGACGAAATGTGCTTGTAAATAATATGTTTGAATTTATAGGTTATAATTGAAAATATTTATGGATTCTACAATATTTGAAGATAATATGCACAAAAAAAGATTCAAAGAAAATCAACATTTTGAACATTATATACGAAATGGATGTAAAACAAAAATTCCCACCTTTAGACGTAATTTTTAACTTTTTTCTCTAAAACTTCGTAGAATCATAAAACACGTGTTAACTTTTTCACAGAAGAAGAACTCATGATAGGCAACCTAACAGTGGCACTATACCGCGGGAAATTCAAATCACAACGAAAATAAATACAATGGATGAATGCTCCTCGTGGACGAATGCAATATTGGTTCAATAAGCTTTCATACATGCAGCCTTATTGGTCAGAAAATTTATAATAAGGCTTCCATAATTAGAAACTGTTTCAATTTATCTTGGCAAAAATAAAGTCTATGTATCTAAGACCAAATTTAATTTTACGAAATATTCAAACATCGAGCATCATAATCACAAATTTATACAACCTTACATAATATGTGAAATGATCATTTAAATACCTCAACACGCTCGGACGGAACTAGACTCAATTCTTTCAGCTTGTTATTAAAATCAGAGCACTCGCTTAGGGGTTGTGGATAAACAAATGGAAATTTGTGCGAATAATGAGAACGGTAGCTCACCGTTCTAATCTTATCGTTCCCAAAAGTTTTACTGACTGAGATACTTAGATAGCCTAAAGCAAGTGCACAGATCACCCGCTTTTGAAACCATTATTCATGATCAACGCAAAAAGTAAAAACTTGTATCCGTATTCACGGTGTGTTACGAAGAATACCGAGTGAATATATTGATTATTTATGCAAACATATACTTGAAAAGTTCGAATTTTTTTCTAGGATTTCATATCATAATTAATACTGAATGAAAATGTTTGTATATGAAACCATCATTATGCCTTATTTTAATTATTGTTTTTCGTTTTGATACAATGTGCTGGAAAAGAAATATTATATCAATTATAATACAATGAAGTAATGAGGATTACCTTGAGCTGCAATATGTACAACTTCTATTAAGAATATCTTTCCTTTTATTTACACACAATCCTACATCAACCGCTTTGGGTTATTAGCGAATGCACATACACATGTACATGTCAGTTTAAGTTATTAGGTTACAATTTAGTGTACATGTTTCTTTTAAAAAATTCAGTAGGTTTTCCATGTTATGTGTTCAGACTTCAGCAAGATACCCTTCATGCTGATGATTCCTCCTGATATAGACATTCAATTAGAATATAATTCACATTGAGTACATTTTTGTAGAAGGGGTAGTTTATACTTCTGGAGTAAATGAGCGTGTAATTACAATGTGTCCAATTCTTAGCAGATGTGATATTATTTGATTTTTTCTGCCATCTGGTAAGTCGAGATATTCGTTGATATTGGAATGAATGTTTTTCACTTTGCTGCCGTTGGTGTTTCAGTTTTGTTGGCATATATAAGAGATGTGTAATCTGATTTAAATTTTGTGAACTGCTTCTGATATGTGATTGTTGTTCTCCAGTTCCTAGTTGTATATTGCATGTTGTGCTAATCGATATAATTCTTGGTTATCACGTATTCCAACATGAGAGAGTCCCAAATAAATGTTATATACTTATGGATATATTTTAGGCGTATATATATTTAGGGGGATGCAGATCTTCCTGTCCTTGGAGAACGCTTAAGCCACGTTTTCCTCCACTGTCGCTGGTCGTCGGCGACTACGACCCAGTAGCGGCGACCAATTAGCCAAACATCAGCAAATCCTTTTGAATATTATTGTTTTCCTATAATTTTTTAGTCGCGACTACTGAACTGCATTCGCCGTTAGCCAACGACTGGATTGCCTGTCTGCTCTGGAAGCAGACAGACGATTATTTCGTAGCAAATTTCAGATAAGCACACACGTGCTCCGTGTTGAAATTCAACAGTTTTTTTGGTGAATGAGAAAAATGAATATGGTTGCAAATGCTGAAGATGAACAATTTGTTCATTTAATATCAAGTTACTCACAAATTTACGATTCCAAAGATATAGCCTATGAATTGCAGAATATTGAAGAATCTGTTCGGAAGAAGATTGCGGATAACGCATTGCGGATAACTAACCAATATAAACTTTATGCAAACCAAACAATGTTGTTATCAAATTCTTGCGTTTTGCCAGAGTACAGCAGAGTAATCAGTTAATCTACTACGAACTTGAAATCCCTCTGCTCATAAAAACCCGCCTCTTTCTCTTAACGGAACCATGTGTTCAGTAGAAGATAAAAACTTTTGGTCTTCTACAGTTGTTCTAGTTGGATTGTCGGCTATATATTCGTTACACAACATATTATGTAAACAGCAACAAGCCAAAATTGTTAAGTCAACTGTAGGAGGTTTAATATTTATATAAGTAAAAAAAATTCTGAACACGTTACAGATTACACTAAATTTATTTTCTGTCACTCTTCTGGATCGAGAAAGCCTGTTTTAAAAAATTGCTTTCATGGGATCTTCTGAAATTTGTTTTTTTGGATAAGGTTTCATAACATGTTCATCAATTTTGAAGGCGTCGTCTCCAATAATAACATAGGGTAAAATAATGTCTCTTGAGTGTGGAAGTAACATTGGTAAAGAAAAGTTGAGAGTGCTAGTGTGAATCTGTTTCCCTAGTTCTGATTTTGAAAACATTCCGGCATCGTCCTCTTTTCCATGGGATCTAATATCCACAGTGAAAAATTTATCATTGGCCAATCAAGGCCAGAAGAATATTTAAAAAATAATTTTTGTAGTTGGAAAAAAGGGCCCACTTTTATTTGGACACGTTATTGGCACATGTTTTCCATCAATTTTTGAAGTTTGGAGAAGTTCTAGTGGCATTAGTTTTTGGCAAATACTCTTTAGTACTTTAGGTACAATTATGCTTATGTAGCTATGACATATCCGAAATGCGAATGATGAGGACCAGAGAGATTCTTCCGTTGCAAGATACCTGAAGAAAAAAATCGAAATCCTCATATTTTAACTATATTTATTCAAAAAAAATTTTTGTTTCTTAGTTTTAGCTTGCAAAAAAAGATGAAAGAACATACAAGATAATTATTATAAGTACAGAAAAAACAGTAAACGTCCAACGGGAGGCGCTGCCGTTGTTAATACCAAACGAAATCCAATTTTGGACCAGTTGGGATTTTTGGATACGGTTGAACACGAAAGAAGGTAGGCAGAAAGGTTTTAAAATGAAGATATTCATTAAAAAACGCGTGAAACAACATTCATTTATTTTATTTCTTAGGGTCTTGACAAATACTGATACGCAAATTATTACTGATTCCCAAAATATTGATACTGAAACAACAGTTGATAATTTGGAAATGAGCATCGCAGAAGATAATACGCAAGAATCCCTAAATGAGAAAGCCAGAAGCTCCAATTAGTCATAAACCTGCAAAAAAAACTACAGGTACCAAAAGAAAGAAAAGTGTTGACAATGCAATGCTATCCGTTTCAAACAAAAACGGCGGAAAGAAAAGCGTAAAAGGATCAACTAACAGTATCATCTCAACCATCTGAGGATGACATTGATGCATTGTTTGAAACCCTTAAAAAACTTGCCCTCCAATTGAGAACTCAATAGTAAGAGCTATTTAAGATAATCTCAGAGACAGAATAAGAGTTATTAACACATTAGAATAACCACCATCCCAGCTGTCATATTCTTCGTATGATACGAGAACTACAAATTCACCCTTCCAATCACCTACAGATCTAGAGCCACCTATATTATCACCAGCAAACTGGGTACACCAAGAACACATAATAGACAGTTCTCATCTACAAGGTTCTACCCTAACTAATTTTCACTA
This sequence comes from Cynegetis impunctata, assembly GCA_030704885.1. Classification (NCBI taxonomy): domain Eukaryota; kingdom Metazoa; phylum Arthropoda; class Insecta; order Coleoptera; family Coccinellidae; genus Cynegetis; species Cynegetis impunctata. The sequence goes on along the minus strand of JARQZK010002956.1, from coordinate 420,257 downwards.
ACGTATTTCACTAACTGTCGAAGAGATCAGTTGTGAAATAAAGATAAGAAAAAATTAAAAGTTTATTAACCTCACCGCAATATTATTGCTAACTTTTCTGATTTGGTTATTGGTTCCGTCACATGTTAATAAAGATGAATCGTAAAATCATTTTGTATGAGTTTTACTATGAAATTAAACTGATAACGTGAAATTCCGAGAAAAATTGACTGAAGTCCTTCCAGTTAACTTCTTTTAAACATCAGTAAAATCTGTTTTCGCGTTATTGAAGCAAACTGAGATGTATAAGTTCCTCATCCTGACAGTTAAATATTTTGTTCTAGGGTCGTCCATTTTTTCAAACTAAATTCGCTGTGTCACTAACTGGAGCAAAAGAGAAAGTTCATAGCGAATCAGTCGCTGCTACTGGGTCGTAGTCACCGACGACCAGCGACCGTGGAGGAAAACGCGACTTTAGTGAGTCGGTTATTATGAAGAAGCAGACATTTGGATTTTTAGCATAGGTACGGATTGCTCTGAGTATTACCTACTACAGATTTTGCAGTAAAGATGCTGGAGTTTGGAGGAAGACGAAAATCAAATTTTATATTTTCATAAAACAACATTGAGAAAAAATTGAACACCACCCAAAGTACATTTCTTAAGATTACTATAGTTGCTTTCCGCATAAGTCCAATAGCTAGTCTGCAGGTTATCACCAAAGAATTTTTACTGACTTCCAGATGACAACTATACTCGAATTATGTCGAAAACATATCATCAAAATCGAATCATACAAGTTTACCATAGTCAATTGAAAAAATTACATAAAGTAAACAAGCAAAATTCTTCAATAATTCAAAAATTTATCAAACAACTTTCCAACGGAGCAGGTTATATATATTACCAGACGCGAATTCTACATTCAGAATCCAAAGGCGCATTTTAGAAAACGTCAACTCACCCTAATCTACATACGGCTGTTTTGATGTTATTAGATCTCATCAGTGCAGCTTATTTTGACTCTGAGTGAATTATCAAACTTCTGATTGTTTCCCAATACGACTCGCGGTCAGGTCTACTATCTGGATAACAACTCAGAGCGCCCATGAAAAATGAGGAATAATAGACGTTGCAATAATAAACATGAGTGAGACTCTCTTCCTCGAGTGATAAATGACAAAAATAAAATAACTAGAACGTTTATATATTTAAAGAATTAATTTTGAAAAAATAAAAACTAACTTTTAACAGATTGAAATGAAATATATTGAGTAAATACGTTTCCTCGTAACATTGACTTCATCTCGTACTGAATAACGGTTTTGCAAAACAATCTATATATAAAAATTGATAAAAGCAGAGGGTGTTCCTAGAGAAATCAAATAACAATAAGCAATTTATTCACAGACATTGGTAGGTAAATTGAACAGATTAAGTAGAGGAGAAAGGAGTTACTTCAATCTGGTCCTTAACTAAGTTTCCGGAATTTTCATGTTTATTGATGTGAAGGGATTCCCAATAGTTGGTTTTGTGGTGACAATTTTCGGACAGTAGAATACCATAATTATGATTAAGCGTATGGTTTTCTCGAACGAAATGGCTAGCATAAATAGGGTCGATTTTCTGCTTGATATAGCTAGGTTATTGTTCATGTATTCGAGTTTTGAAATTTTAGTTGTACGTCCTATATAGAATTCATCATAATCGCTATAGTTCAGTCTATAAACATCAGTACGTTCATGTCTGTGAATTTTTGATTTGTTGTTTTTAATTAATTTTCTAATGGTATTGTGGGTTTTATCTGAAATGTTGAAATTCTGTTCAAAAGAAACAATCTCAGGTTTTCGGAAGGCTTGCCCAAGTATGTTCAACTGTTAAATACTGTATACTTTTCTCAGTTATATGTGGATATATTTCTGAGATTGCTATTTTGTATTTTTTCTTCTGAAGGATACTATCAATCATATTGGAAGAATAAATTTTATATACTACCATTTTTTCAATTATAATTAATTCTTTTCGAAAATTAATTCTTCTCGAAAATTAATTTCGGACAACGAAATTTTGAAAAGGCTATGTACCATACTATGATATGCGGCAAATGTATGTGCAATTGTATGCGGTGTTGAATAATTACTTGTAATATTAATCTGCAATGGTTTATGAAATATAAAAAATTCATGTTCATTGCTTTTTCTGGTTATAATTAAATATAAGTAATCAATAGAATTATATATTTCTAAAGACAATTTCAATAAAGCCGCCAACGTCATTGTAGAGGGTGAACTTAGGTGGTTTAGAAAAGAACAGCAAAAATAAGGAATATGATTTCTTTGCATGATAAATAATTTTTTTGGGTTGATCAAAAACTACTGTTGACACAATAGTTCGAACCGTAACGAAAGGTAAATTTTCTTCATCGTAGCAAACCCGGATCTAGGAGAAAAACCAAGCCTATTTATAGATACACCAGTTTTTTGAAAGATTCACTAATTTATCTAATACTTATTTCAATAGTAGAGAAGTGAATTTATTTCAAGATTTTGAACATAAAATACAACCAACTCATTTGACTCCTAACTTCGAGCAACTTATCGTAAAAACTGAAATAGCTGTTAAAAACATTTTTTTATATTTTCATAAAATCAGATATACTATCGCTTTCGAATTTTGTATTCAAGAGAATTACTTTAGTTCCAATAATCAGACTTATAGTAGCAATGAGGGCTTAACTATAGGTAATTCTCTGAGCCCTCTGGTGACTGGAGTAACTATTTATGGATAGTTTGGAATAATAAATCCATAGTTACCCTGTTAGTAGAAAATTAATTCATTGGCGCAGATACGTGGATGATACAATTTGTTGTTTCACAGGTACCTATTCTAAGGCAACTCAGAATTTCTCGAACATTCATAAACTCTTCACACTCTAATGAAGACTTTATATTAGAATATTGGAAAAAGATAACTCAATCGATTATATAGATACAAGAATAACGAAATTGAAAAAACATAGCTTTTCAATATTTCACACACTATCGTATACAAATAACGTTACACATAATGCTTTCTACCATCAATTTCAACAAAAATCATCGTTTGGATAATATTCCACTTTGAATGGTAGTTTCAATATCTGAAAGAACATAATAAAACAAAATTACGTAAATCATAACTGAAACCCTGAAATTATAGCTGATATATTAGATAAGAATAATTCCAAAAAGACGATTTGACAGTTGTACCACCTTATTCGAGAAAATATCAAATACTGTAGCCTTACATCGAAAATGCGAGTAAAAAACAACACCAACATGGTTCTAGAAATAAGTTAGAAAAATATATGAAGAATAATAAATCAGAAGATCACGATACTCTACAGGGCCGTAGCCAGGGGGGCGCCAGAGAGGGCTGAGCCCCCTCTGGAATTATTTAAGCTCCCTCTAGAAAAAATACCAGGATTATTACAAACCAAAAATCTTTATATCTGCGTTGAAACATAATGTTCACAAAACATCATTACATCATCATCATCTTTGTCTATTATAACTGAGATTGAATTCTCGCTCATCACTTGGTGAAACATCATAAAGAATAAAGTATAAACTTTAAAATAAAAACACTTGGCTTATGTTTCACAATATAAAAAATATTTAGATACTGTATTTAGCAGTAACGAAAAGTCGACATGTTTGGAGTTATGAACTCATTATCAAGACTGACTACAGGAGAGTATTGCATCCTAATTTATAAAACAGACAAAAGCAAAGGTGATACCTGAAAATCAAATTGTTCGTTTACAAGGAGTAATTGACTATTATGGGCGGAACTTATTTCGAGAATTTCAAGAAGGTCAAGGCGTTTTCCTTTGTTACCTGAATGTAACAATTTGGTTTTGTTGTAATCCAGGAAGTGATTGAATTTTATACAATGTTCAGAGAAGCCAGTGGTATTTTTGTTTTGTAAAATTGACTTCTTACGTTCTTCAACACGAATATTTATATTCCTTCCTGTCTGTCCAATATAGAAAGCAGGACATTCGTCGCAAAATATTTTGTAAATACCACCGTTTTCTCCGATGTTAGATTTTTCTTTATTATTGACGAAGAATGACTTCAAATTTCTTTCATTTGTACAAATTGTTTTAACGTTATTTTTCGATAGTCTGTTACAAATTTTGCTACTAAAATTAGGCACATAATTTATTGGGAAGTATTTTTGTTCTTCATTAATAGTTTGCGTAGGGTATATTGAATGCAACAGATACTTTATTCGTTTTTTCGCAATGAGCTTGTCGATAAGACTTTCATTGTAACCGTTATTGATGGCTAATAATTTAATTGTATTAACTTCAGTTTGAAAATTTGTTTCCGATAATGGAATCGTGAACAACCTATGTATGAACGAATGAAAAGCACTGAGTTTTATTTTAATGTGTTGGTTACCGTCGCTGTGAATTAAAGTGTCTGTGAAGGTTGGTTTTCTATGAATGTTGAATGTAAGAGAATTCAAATTCCTAGCAATCTGAACGTCTAAGAAATTCAAAGTACCGTTTTCGTTTTCTACTTCTTTTGTAAATTGAATCGAGTTGTAGAAAGTATTTATATATTTAAGGAAATTATCTAACTGCCTATCTGTATCGGTCCAATTAAAAAAAATATCATCTATATAACGCCTCCATAATGAAACGTTAGTAATTAAATTATTATCAGCATTGAAAATTTTTTCTTCTAAGTTATTCATGAAAATTGCACTCAACAAAGGCGATAACGGTGATCCCATGGGCAATCCGTCTTTTTGTTTGTATATTATATTATTAAATTTGAAATAACTCTGTTTCAAACATAAGCTCAAGGCAGACATTGTTTCGTCGACTGCTTGAGTTGTTAAATTTTGGGTTCATCTGTAGATAGAGTTGGCGTGGAAGGAAATAAGTTGATAACGTCAAATGAAATTAATTTAGCATTTAAGGGAATTTTGATATTCTTAGGATGATTAACTAACTGAATAGAATTTTTAATGCTATACTCCGGATTGAATTGAATTAAGGTGGGTAATTTTTTATTCAAATACTGACATAATTTATACGCAGGAGCGTTGATATAAGATACAATTGGACGCATCGGGCAATCAATTTTATGTATTTTTGGTAAAGTATATAAAACCGGGGTGCGTGGGTTCATGGAAGTTAAGAAAAAAGTGTTAATATCTGAAAATAGGATTTTACTATTCTTGATGAATGATTTTATTTCGTTTTGGAATTTTTTAGTGGGATCTATTTTAAGTTTTGAGAATTTATCTGTATTAAATAGGATTTCAGATTTTTCAATGTAGGTATTTTTATCTATGATAATTACAGTATTTCCTTTGTCCGCTTTGCATATAACCAAATTATTATCCTGAATTTTTTATCTCAACTGTTTTATAGTTTTCAATTCTAAATTATTGTTATTTCTGAATTTATATTTATTTATGACTTCCGCGCATATAGTTTTTTCAAAATTCAAATTCTTAATTACAGACGAATTTAAAGCTAATTCAGTGCTGACGGCTGAATATTTATTATCATTTTTATTATTGGAATGTGGGCAATATTTCAAACCTTTATTTAATAGTTTTCTATTTCATTGTTACTACATTCGGTCTTTGTGAAATTATCGACTCTACTATAAAATTGTTTAACTTGAAGTTTGTCACTCTTAATCAATAATGAAGAAGACTCACGTGATTCAATTATTTCCTTAAGTTTGTTGGATTGCCTTAAGTAATGTTCGTGGTATCTGCTCCTCACAGGGAAAAAACGAATAAAGTATCTGTTGCATTCAATATACCCCACTTAAACTACTAACGAAGAACAAAAATACTTCCCAATAAATTATGTGCCTTATTTGAGTAGCAAAATTTGTAATAGACTATCTAAAAATAACGTTAAAACAATTTGTACAAATAAAGAAACTTGAAGTCATTCTTGGTCAATAATAAAGAAAAATCTAACATCGGAGAAAACAGTGGTGTTTACTAAATATTTTGCGACGAATGACCTGCTTTCTATATTGGACAAACAGCAAGGAATATGAAACTTCGTGTTGAAGAACATAAAAAGTCAATTTTACAAAATAAAAATACCACTGGCTTCTCTGAACATTGTATAAAGTTCAATCATATCCTGGATTTCAACAAAACCCAATTGTTACATTCAGGTAACAAATGAAAGCGCCTTAACCTTCTTGAAATTCTCAAAATAAGTTCCGCCCATAATAGTCAATTACCCCTTGTACACGAACAAATTGATTTTCAGGTATCACCTTTGCTTTTGCCTATTTTATAAAATAGGATGTAATAATCTCCTGTAGTCAGTCTTGATAATGAGGTCATAACTCGAAACATGTCGACTATTCGTTACTGCTAAATACAGTATCTATATAATATAATATGGTGAAACAAAAGCCAAGTGTTTTTTATTTTAAAGTATATACTTTATTCTTTATGATGTTTCACCAAGTGATGTAGGTGAATTCAATCTCTGTTATAAGCTGTATGATTTATTCATTAGGAGTTTTTTATGAGAGATTTCTTATTTATTATTTTTCATTAGAATAAGTATTTTATTTTTCCCAAAATGTTTTTAATGAATATTCCAGTATAGGTACTTCTATAGGTAAAAAGATAAAAAAAGCTGTAATTAGGGCCAATTCTGTAAACAACTGTTAAATTTTAAAGCATGGTTAAAAATTAAGCTATCCGCTAACTTCATTTTACTATTCTGTATGCATCATAAGCTTTAAAATATTAACGGAAGACGCTTAATTTTAGCCGATATATGTTAAAATTTAAACCCTATATAGACTAAGACTTTAAAACATTTTTGTTAGTGGAAACTTCAACAAATACAACCGAATCGATTTAAATTCAAGTGAATAATATAGAAATGGCTTTAATATTTGATGTCTTATTAATGAATGAGTAAATTCGAAATCATAGGAACGCAGTTGAGTAAGTTAATTTTGGGGTTATGGTAAAATTATTATGTTACTCACAAATCAAATATTTTTTACGAAACAGTATAGGAGAATTCAAAGAAATTTGAGAGATAATTCAAATCCTTTCGAATTACCTGATAAAATATTCACTAAGCTTTTCAGACTTGATAAAGAAACTTGTCAATTAATAATACATTCAATATCTGAACATATGCATGATAGTCAGAGATCAATATTTGTTCCTAAACATCTCCGCATACTATGTACTTTGCATTTTTCATGGCAGTTACCAGACACCTACAGGTCAGCTTCATCAAATTGCATTGAGTCAGCCAATGGTCAGTCGCAGTATTGCAGAAGTTACAGATCTTATAGTCAATCATTTATTACATAGGTACATTATATTTCCTGTTGGAGAAAACAGAACTAGGGTACAGGAGATTTTCAATGAAGAGTTTCCTCATTTTAATGGGTTATGTAGTGTGATTGACTGCACTCATATAAAAATTATATCTCCTCCTGTTAATCATGCTGTGCATCCTGCTGCGCCATATTACTGTCGCAAAGGATACTACAGCATAAATACGCAAATTATTTGTGATGCCAACAAATTAATTCTTAATATGAATGCCAGATTTCCTGGTTCAACCCACGATGCTGCAATATGGCTTAGTTCTCAAGAAAAGACCTTGATAAAAATCACAACTGGTTAAAGTTTTCAAATAAGATACATATTTATAAATTCTGTTGCTCTGTCACTTTATTAGAGGTTAGAAATGGGGATCATAGATCTGCTTTTCGAGTTAAATAGTTCAAATGAATCAAGTGCGATCTGTCAACACTGTTTTATTCAACCACATTTAACACCACCGTTAAAAGGAATGATTTTAAAGGATCCTTTAAATATTGACGTTATAGAATTGGAATTGGGTTATATTCAATTAACGGAACGTTAAAAACACATTTTTTAACGTGCCTTTAATTTTTAACCAGTTCTTATAGAATTGAGCCTTATTTCACGTATATGGATTTTAGTACTTTGTGAAAAATGAGCCCCCTCAAGAATTTGTTCAGCCCCCTCTAGAAAGCATTGCTGGCTACGGCCCTAATACTATATATATATATATATTTCGTTAGGTCTTGTATAACGTAGTTGGTCGCGCCTCATCTCTCAGATACAAATTCGGCCCGTTTTTTCAGTGTGGACAAACATTTGGAAACAGTACTACTTTCCTGGCGTGACTTTCTAACACATTTTCTTTTTTGATTTAGATTTATTCAGTCTCATATTTATATATATATGTATATATATATAAATATATATATATATATATATATATATATATATATATATATATATATATATATATATATATATATATATATATATATATATATATTTATACATATATATTATATATATATATATATATATATATATATATATACATATATATATATATATATATATATATATATATATATATCTATATATCTATATATATATATATATATATATATATATATATATATATATATATATATATATATATATATATATATATATATATATTATATATATATATATATATATATATATATATATATATATATATATATATATATATATATATATATATATATATATATATATATATATATATATATATATATATATATAAGTATATATATATATATATATATATATATAAGTATATATATATATACATATATACACTGTGTCCGTAAAGTATGGAACAAATTCATTTTTTGCTAAACAGACCATTTTAAGAAATAATCATGAAACACGTCGAATTTTGATTTCAATTTACCGTATTTTAAAATAATAATATAATATACAGGGTGAATTGCTTTCGAGTAATGATGTCACCGACATTTTTTTCAAATGGAACATCCCCATTTTGTCTCAATTTTCGGATTACTCTAGCTGAGCTGATTCCAAAAATGTATCACATGTTGATTCTAATTGGTACAGGGTGGACAAAAATACAATAGTTTTGTGTGTGCTCATAAAGTAACGCGTAACATTATTTATTAGTTAAATTAACAATATTATCAAAAATACTTATTGTCTAGCGGACAGAATATGATGGAATACATGACTTTATAAATGTTCGAACTGCAACCCTTGCTGTATTTGACAGTAACCGAAACGGTGTACAAATTCTTGTTGAACCTTGTGTATGCTTTCTTGAGTAATATTGTTTATTTTTGTTCGAATTCTCTCTTTTAATTCTTCAATATATGCTGGTTTCGTTTTATAAACAACATTCTTCAGATGGCTCCACATAAAATAATCCAACGGATTGAAATCTGGTGACCTCGCTGGCCATTCAGTAGGTCCACGTCTACCAATCCACCTGTTCGGAAAAATTTCATCTAGGTACCTTCTAACATCTACAGCATAATGTGGAGGTGCACCATCCTGTTGAAACCATAAACTTTCATCAAAACCTCCAGGATTACGTCTGCTGGGAAACGAATTAGGTAAAGTAGGTACGAGATACCCCCTTAAAAACTCAAGGTACGTTGCCCCGTTTAAATTACCTTCGATAAAGTAGGGTCCAATGATTCGATTTCTTACAATTCCAGCCCACACATTTACCTTTTGCGGGTATTGTGTATGATGCTCACGCATCCAGTGGGGGTTTTCTTTTGCCCAGTATCTACAATTCTGACGGTTAACCTCGCCATTTAACGTGAAAGTGGCCTCATCAGAAAATATAATGATTTGTACCAAGAGAGGGTCTCGGTGACATTTATCCATCATTTCTTCGCAAACTTGTATTCTTCTATCGGGATCATCTTCGTTTAATTTTTGCACAAGTTTGATTTTATAAGGATGCCATTTTTCAAGCTTCAATAGTTTGTGTACCGTTGTTTTGCTAACACCGATATCGCGACTAGCTTTACGCACAGAAGTGTGCGCATCTTCTTCAAAACTCAGTAAAACATCTAATGCTGTATCAGCATTTGCAGAGGGACGACCTGATTTACGTACAGTTTCCCGAAATTTCTTTTCAATCTTACTGACTGTTGAACGCGTTATAGGTCTTTCTGGATATTTATCATTAAACAAATTGCACACTTCCATCTGAGTTCTCGATCTGTCTCCATACCCAATCATCATAAGTATTTCAATTTTTTGTTTTACACTTAACTCCATTTCTACTTCAAATTAAATCTAAGCAATAATTAAAACATTCACGAATACCAAAAATATTGTAGTACTAAACTGTCACTGAACATCAATAAATTACTAAACAAATAATGACATTTCACAAAGAAATAGACGACTATTTTTTTTTTTAAATTGATAAGAAATAATTTCTTTCATATTCTGTCTGCTAGACCACAAGTACCAAACATGTTTGGAAACAGCTCATTTTTATTATTCTAAAAATGTAACAAACTACAGGGTGTTACATTTAAACCAATTGAAGCTAGACAATAAATAATTTTTAATAATATTGTTAATTTGACTAATAAAGAATGTTACGCGTTACTTTATGAGCACACACAAAACTTTTGTATTTTTGTCCACCCTGTACCAATTGGAATCAACATGTGATACATTTTTGGAATCAGCTCAGCTAGAGTAATCCGAAAATTGAGACAAAATGGGGATGTTCCATTTAAAAAAAATGACGGTGACGTCATTACTCGAAAGTAATTCACCCTGTATATTAGATTATTATTTTAAAATACGGTAAATTAAAATCAAAAATCGACGTGTTTCATGATTATTTCTTAAAATGGTGTGTTTAGCTAAAAATGAATTTGTTCCATACTTTACGGACACAGTGTATATATATATATATATATATATATATATATATATATATATATATATATATATATATATATATATATATATATATATATATATATATATATATATATATATATATATATTTTTTATATATATATATATATATATATATATATATCTATATATATATATATATATATATATATATATATATATATATATATATATATATATATATATATACATATATATATTCGAGAATAGGTTTTTTCATAATTGTACAGTGGCTTGAATTAGAATTTTAGAATTTAAAAAGTAAGCAAACTCAAACAAATTAATTTTTTATAAATGCATGAAAAAATATGAATCACATGAAGGTAACTCGATGAAGAAAAAATCACGTTCTGTTTTTAGGTTTTTAGCAGCCTGACCAACTACACCTGGTAACTTCTTCAAAATGTTATAAGGAGGTTTTGAAGTAGGCGAAAGTTCTTTTTTCCACTGTGCCATTTTTAGCTATATCAAATTTCCTATTTTGGTTTCATGAAAAATTTAGTTTACATTTTGAAAAACTCATTGTTTTCTTGTCGAGATTCCTCAGGGTATTCATGTTCACTAATCTCATGATCGGTTTCTGAATTTAATAGAATAATAGAACCGAGAGTGTGTGTCAAAATTTTTGTATCGATCAATCAATGCTCAGAATAATAATTATGATTTGAGAGGAAAGTCAGATGGTTTTTTATTTAATTTCATTTTTTATTTCATTAATTTTTCGTAAGAGTTCATGCTCACCAACAGATCTCAAGAAAAAGCTGGAAGCGACATTGGCAGAGGGAAGGAGGAATGGAGCATCATGAACTGGTGCTAATGCGGTACTGTATTGCATACGTTGACGAAATAATTATTCAAATCGATTCGATTAGGTAAGTCGTCAACAAGAGATGAAAAACAGACTTATTTCTCAAATCATTTATGATAGGCCATGCTTCCTTGAAAGCATTTTTGGGGTTTGCTACACTATCAAAATTATATGCGTTCTCTATAGATTTTATAACTTTCAAGTGAGTTCTTCTTCACTTGAGATGTAGTCCAATGCTTGAAAGTTATCGGCTGAAATAATTTTATCACGAGAAGTCCTGAAGTTAAAATCAGCATTTCCAAGAATGATACTCTAGTCCGAAGAAGAGTGTCTGGAATTGTTCGAAGTTGCCAGTAGTATACATTCAGTTGAAGCCATTAAATTTGATTGATGGTGACAGGTCAAGGTCATAAATCATGACAGGTCTATTGTTAGACATACCAGGTGTTCCTATTGTTATGCCAGGTGTTCCTATTGTTAGACACGCCAGGGGTGTATTAACTAATGATTGATGGTGAATGGAGGACGTGGGTGGTCTAAAAAATAAAAGAAGTTATTCATCCGGGTGGGTGGTCGGTGACCGTGGGAATTGAATATTTCTTTTCTTCACAAATCTAGGCCAAAAACTCATACACAATCATATTTCCTCAATCATTTATATCGACCAAACCGATAAACTTATCAATCAAAACTGTTATTCAATCAAATCTTTTCAGATGTAATCACGAACAAAAATCTGAAATTTCCTAAAACCTATTAGGTAATTATATGAATATAAATAATTAATTGAATTTATGATTCCTGGATACATTTTACTAAGAATTTGTACATATATTCAATTTGGTGAGATTGAATAATTTATTGAAATTTTTTCATTTAAGATTCACAAATTTTTTTTATGGAAGAACAAAATAACTTAAGTAACTTTTTTTCTATAAGATGCATAAATTCATCAGATCAATCAGATTTTATTTCTCTGATTAGGCAGAATGCGAAATTTTTCATTATAGATCTCATATTAGCTTTTCTGTTTAATTTTTTGTATACCACAAGCTTCAATTTGAAGCGTAGTTAAAAAAAATGTCATTTACCCGGAATGAAAAAATATTTTTTCTTTAAATAATGCTATCAAAAAATTAATTATTCTCTCTCTTAGTTGGAAATATCAAAATATTTCTAAAACTTCATCTATGTAAATGAAACTAAATTCACTTTCTCTTTTAACAACCGGGATTACACAGTTACATCCAACGAAATTAATTTCTGGTTTCCCTAACTGAAATAAAGATATCCGATAATTATAAACATACAATACAATAGTACCTAGTCCTCCAAAATGAAATTGATGCATTTCATATTTCTTTAATCATTTATATTGGCCAAACCGATGAACCTATCAATAGAAATTATAAAAACTTATTGAATCAATTCTTTACAGATGTAATTACGAACAAAGATCAGAAATTTCACAGAACTTATTAGGTATTATATGAATAAAAATAATTTATTGAATATATGATTCCTGCATTCATTGTATAAACGATTTGTCCATGCATTCAATTTAGTGAAGATTGAAATTAAATAACTTATGCAATTTTTATAAGATTCATAAAATTTTTTCATGAAGAACAAAATAACTTATGGAACTTCATTACAGAAAATTTATTTATATAATTACAAACCTTCTAATTTGAAACACTAAATTACTAAAAAAATGTAATTTGAAAATTCATTTACATGCATTATAACAGGTCTCTTATACAAGGGGAAAAAAGTGTACTCGTATAAATTTTTAAAAAACCTAAATCACATTTGTGATAAATCAGTTGTAAATATCGTATATTATAACGATGAATGACGGACAGCTTTTTCAATATGAAAAACTTTTCATATGAAATATAGACAAAACCTCCTAGTGTTTAAAAATTATGATGCTAATACGATCAATATTATATAAATAAATTGATAGGGAGTTAAGTATTATGTATTTAATTCAACTAAGATAATAAATTATAACCCATACTTTGTATGAAGTAGGAATTAAGTTAAATTATTATTTCATTCTATTATTCTACATTGAAAATTTAATAATTTTATAATTGTATACATAGTTATAAACAATCACATAACTTGCCATGCCAAAAAAGGCCCACACACATCTATACTAAACGGATAAAATTGTTTTATATTCACTAGATTCTATATGTAGCAACATTTTGATATTAAGAGGGGAAAGTAACTTTCCAAAACTTTATGTGGCTCTTCTTTGGAAACTTTTGCAGGTGGAATGAATCTCTTTGTACGGAAGATGAGTGAAAAAATTGACAATGACGATGCTATAAACAAGTATTACACAATCGAATATTTGACAGATTCTAGTCCCACAGAAATGTGTAAAAAGAAACAATGGGCCGTATTTTAGAAAACAGCTAGATCCATTACATTGATAAACGGTCGTAAAACGCCGGATGTCTGTGACGTTATTCATCAGAGGGTGCAAATAAATCAGTTGAGGGTGGTCCGCACACACCCTGTGTGTGTATATATAAAAATGCTCAATGATACAAGGAGCATCAGATTCAACCGTAACAGCCGAAAAATGAATATGTGTAACGAGGTGCACTTTGATTCTCCAGCCTCTCCAGAGCCTCATGAGCAGGAGGGTGAAGTATTTTTACCGCTACATCCCTCCTGTATAAAAATTGAGATTATGGAGATGGAAGAAGAAGAAGAAGAAGAAGAGAATTTGATTGAGGAAGAAGGATGGGCTTATGAATTCATGGGGGAGGAATTCAATATGGAATTGGAGATGAATGAGGAATATTGTAATTTCATCGATCAGTGGGAAGAAGATGAGGGTTACATCGATGATTATTATCCTCCCTCATCGCCTCCTTCTACACTCGGAGAAGATTCAGGATTCGAGGAGTAAAATGGTATGTAAATCAGGTATTAAAATGAATGCATCCATAAAAAACATGTTATTTATTAATTATTTTACATTATCCAGCTATTTCTAGAATTATCTTACCATTTAACAAACAATTTTTTGTTTTAATAACAACTACTTGATTTTTTTCTAGTGAATGTACCAGCAGTACCATCAAGGTTGATGAAATACGTGTAACGGCGAGGAGTAGAACGGTATGTGAATCAGGTATTAAAATAATTGCATCCATAAAAAACATGTTATTTATTAATTATTTTACCTTATTCAGCTATTTCTAGAATTATCTTACCATTTAACAAACAATTTTTAGTTTTAATAACAACTACTTGATATTTTTCTAGTGAATGTACCAGCAGTACCATCAAGGTTGATGAAATGCGTGTAATGGCGAGGAGTAAAACGGTATGTAAATCAGGTATTAAAATGAATGCATCCACAAAAAACATGTTATTCATTAATTATTTTACATTATCCAGCTATTTCTAGAATTATCTCACCATTTTCCAAACAATATTTTGTTTTAATAACAACTACTTGATTTTTTTCTAGTGAATGTACCAGCAGTACCATCAAGGTTGATGAAATACGTGTAATGGATATACAAGCTTGTACTGAATTTATAAAATTGAGTTACAATGACACCCATATGTATGAATTGCTTGTGAAATATTAGCTCAATATTGAGAATATTGTGTTAGATTATATCATTTGATAGAGATATTATGTATACTATTAGTAATGTAATTGTATAAAAATACGATGTTTGTAGAGTTGTGTACAAAAAATGTATGATATTATATAACAATAAACTTTATTTTAGAAAATTTATTTATCTAATTACAAACCTTCGGAGTCAGCGTCTAAGTTAGATAGTGAGATGATTGTTATATTGAAGTGTGATATACCTGATAATAATAACACTGTCTTGAAATTCTATATTGGTTTGAAATATGAAATAAGAGATTGCTTTTCAAATATAAATGATAGTTTCTGACTTTAAAACTATGCAAATGAAAAAAACCCTATATAAAATGCAGCTAAAGGATAAGCATATACAATATAAACAAATAATTTTTCAATCTTGTATACTAGAACTGCCTTTTTAGGAAACTTTGGGTGATTAGAAATAAATAAAACGTAGACGATAAACGTATACGAATAATAAATATTTTAAAATCATGAGATAACTAGAAGTACTTACTTATTTAAAAACATATGAACCTCTATAGGATTAAGAAAATAAAATATAGAAGATGATCATGTACATTGATGAATATTTTTTTCAGAAAACACATAACTTTGAATAAAATTTTTTGTTATAGAATGTAGCTAAAGAATATTCGTATACAATATAAACAAATAATTTTTCAACTGCTAACTGCTTTTTTAGGAAACTTTGGGTGATTAGAAATAAATAAAATGTAGACGAAAAACGTATACGATTAATAAATATTTTAAAAATCATAACATAACTAGAAGCACTGTTTTAGAAACATATTAACATTTATCTGATTAAGAAAAATAAAATACAGAGGATGATCATATACATTGATAAATATTTTTTTCAAAAAACACATAAATAGCTCTTAAACCATAACATGACTAAAACTACTTTTAGAAAGTATCTAGAGGAATGAGCATTATAACGTAATTAAATCGTTGACCGGGGATCTTTTGTACACAATTCTAAGAGGCATACAAATCGCCCCTATTGTCCCTATTGTAGTGTGAAGACCATGTAGACCATTATATGAGACCAGCGTTTCATACTGCTCCACTTGTGGCTGTGAAAAACCAACTACACCTTACGATTTCGAATGCACACAAGACACTTCTAATGACAGAAGCAATTTCGAACATCTAATTTGAGCGTTGCTCAGAATATTCGCAATGTATGTCTGAATAACGATGATATTTTCAACATTTCTTCAATGCAAAAAATCAAAAAGGGTCTTTTTCGAATTACGAATTTTATGCACCTGGCATATTTTGATATAAAACTTTTCTCCAGTTGTTACTTTCAAGCTTTTTATTCTGAATTTCCATGAAATTTCGTACGAACAAATGTTAAACTTTTTCACTGTACGCCACAGACAATTCGAATAAAATTGTAAAAATTGAATTTACGTATTCTGTAAATAACCCCATCCTATGCATATTCTAATGTTCATAGTTTGAAGTAGGAATTACATTTAAGGTTTGTAAGAATGCGTATATCAGTCGTTCATAATATTTTGTTTCTTGAAAAATCAA
This sequence comes from Cynegetis impunctata, assembly GCA_030704885.1. NCBI lineage: Eukaryota > Metazoa > Arthropoda > Insecta > Coleoptera > Coccinellidae > Cynegetis > Cynegetis impunctata. Next base: position 403,437 of record JARQZK010002956.1, on the reverse strand, counting down.
AATTGATATGATTGAAACTTTTTTTGTATACATGAAACGATTCGAATGCTTAAATAGACGTGATTATTAAGAAATACAGGTACATTGAAGAATTCATGAATTAATGATTAGGCAGAATGCGAAATTTTTTATTATAGATCTCATATTTTCTTTTTCTGTTTAATTTTATGTATACCACAAGCTTCAATTTGAATCGTAGATAAAAAATGTCATTTACTGGGAATGAAAAATATTTTTCCTTTAAATAATCAAATCTAAAGTTTACTTATTCTCTCTCTTGGTTGGAAATATCAAAATATTTCTAAAACTTCATCTATGTGAATGAAACTAAATTCACTTTCTCTTTTAACAACCGGGATTACCCAGTTACATCCAACGAATTTAATTTCAGGTTATTGTATTGTATGTTTATAATAATCGGATATCTTTATTTCAGTTAGGGAAACCAGAAATTAATTCAAAAAGCCGTGAGAAAAGCCCTCGAAGAATCCTGCCCCTTAAGAGCCGCCCAACAGCCCGGCGAAGCCACGAAGTGGTGGAGCCGGGAGCTAGGTGACCTCAGGAAGATGGCTAGAAAATCATTCAATCGAGCTAAAATGACAAAAATTGCGTCAGACTGGAACCAGTACAAGAAGTATCTGAGGCAGTTCAGAAAACTAGTTAGACAAAAATAAAGAGAAGCATGGAGAGCCTACTGTGAGGAAGTCGAAGACTACTCAGAGGCCGCTAGGCTTTGTAAAATCCTTGCTAAAGATCAAGACACAAATTTATGTCTACTGAAGAAAGAAGATGGCACCACAACTGCTGATCTTCGTGAAAGCCTAGAGTTGCTTATGCAAACTCACTTCCCCAATTCCGTGGTCACAAAAGGGAAGGAATGGCCAACTGAAACTGAAACAGAACCTTCAGACTTGGAGTGGCAGCAAGCCAACCAAATAGTTACTGAAGACAGAATAGGCTGGGCAATACAGACCTTCTCACCCTTCAAATCACCAGGCATTGACGGCATTTAACCTGCCTTGATGCAGTGGGGCTTGGGCGAATTAATGCCGCACCTGATGAGGATGTTCAGGACGTGCTTGGCGCGCCGGTACATACCACAGCCTTGGAGGGAGGTGAGGGTGGTATTTATTCCTAAGACAGGTAGAATGTATTACACCACACCCAAAGAATATCGACCAATTAGTCTGACCTCGTTTCTGCTGAAAACAATGGAGAGACTATGCGAACGATACCTAGGGGATGCTATTTTGAATACACAACCACTGCATCCCAACCAGCCCGCATATACCCCAGGCAGATCCACCGACACAGCCCTCCATCTGGTTGCTGGTCGGATTGAGAAATCGTTGGACAACAAAGAATCCACCCTGGGGGTGTTCATAGACATCGAGGGTGCGTTTGACAAAACCACCTTCCCCAAAATTGAATCCGCACTGGCAGACAGAGGTGTTCCCCAGACTGTCAGGGGCTGGATCTCAAACATGCTCTCAAAAAGAGCTGTTAGAATCAGTGTAGACAACATCGTCGTCAGAGGAATGGTCGCGAGAGGCTGTCCGCAGGGGGGTGTCCTATCTCCGCTGCTATGGAACTTAGTTCTCGACAGCCTCTTGCGCTGCCTCTGCGATGAGGAATTCTACTCAATTGCTTACGCAGATGACTTAACGATACTGCTAAGTGGAAAATTTGAAGGAGTTCTGTGCGACAGAATGCAGGGAGCTCTGAGAATAATCGGAAGATGATGTGGAGAGAACTCTCTATCAATCAACCCCAGAAAGACGGAGATGGTTCTCTTCACAAAGAAAAGGAAACTGGGCCATTGAAACCACCCGTTCTCCTAAACACAGAATTAAGTTTCACGTCAGAGGTCAAATATCTGGGAGTGACCTTTGACGCCAAACTCACTTGGAATCTTCACCTGGATAGAAGACTAAAAAATGCACACATCTCCTACGGACAGTGCCGCAGGATCATGGGGAAAACCTGGGGACTGAAACCCAGGGTGGTCATGTGGATATACACTGCCATCGTGAGACCGATGATAGCCTATGGAGCCGTTGTCTGATGGCCTAAAAGCCAACAGGCAACAGCAAAACACAAGCTTAGGCAGATACAAAGGACCGCGTATCTAAGTGTGACCGGAGCTATGCGAACAACACCAACTAGGGCAATAGAGGTGATGCTATGGCTGCCACCTTTGGATATTTATCTACAAGAAGTGGCCTTGGCAACTATGGCACGCCTTGAGACTATTGGTATAAAGCCAGAAGTAGGATGTGGGGAGACTAGACGTCGCCTGTGGCTTGAGGCTACTAACACGATGCCCCTGCTACAGGTTAAGGCAGACAGCATTCCCCCGCGATTTGTTTTTGATAAACCCTACTCAATACCCACAAACAGTGGAAATGAGACCTCCGATGAAGGAACGATCAATATTTTCACGGACAGATCAAAGCGAGAAAAAGGAGCAGACTGTGGAATATATTCGAGACACCTGCGATTTCAACTTAAGTGGACCATGGACAAATGTGCCAACATAGTTCAGACAGAGCTAACGGGCATAACCATAGCCGCGAACGAGATTGCTTGTAGGAACATAACGAACAAAACCATTAAAATCTACACAGATAGTAGACAATCGTTACTGGCCCTGAAAAATCATAAAATAACTTCACAGTCACTATGGGAATGCCATCAAGCACTTGCGGGTGCAGCCCATACAAACCAAATTATGGTGTGCTGGGTTAAACGCCACTCGAGATGCAATGGCAAAAAAAAAGCTGACGAATTGGCTAGAAAAGCAGCCGGCCTGAACATATTCGGTCCTGGCCCTTCCAGCTTACTACCGCTGACAGCAAAGTCACAAATGATGAAGGAGAACACCCATCAAAAATTCAAAATCCTATGGGATAAAACAACCACCTGCAGACTTGCCAGGGAACTTTTAAATTATCCCCATAAAGATGCAGCAATGACTTACCTGTCGATGCCCAGAGGAAAACTACGTCGTGGGAATTTTAACGGGACACTGCCAACTTCGGAAGCCCTCATTTAATATGGGATTAAGCGACACACCTCTCTGCAGAGGCTGTGAACAGGAAGACGAGACAGTACATCATGTCCTCTGTGAATGCCCCGCTGTCTTGTCACTCCAAGAATCCATTCTGGGTGAACGGTGGCCAATTTTAGCCACCTTGAGGGAAATCCCCTTAGGTGCAATCACCCTCTTTTTCAAACGACTGGGATGGTTGGGAGCCTAGGCTGATGATGTTTCCGGGGAGGATGTACAAAGGGCCCAATGGGGCCTAAGTGCTGTGGTCTCGACTGCACTCCCAAAAATACAGAATACAGAATGCCAGGTGCATAAAATTCGTAATTTGAACCCGTTTTGATTTTTTGCATTGAAGAAATGTTGAAAATATCATCGTTATTCAGACATACATTGCGAATATTCTAAGCAACGCTCAAATTAGATGTTCGAAATTGCTTCTGTCATTAGGAGTGTCTTGGGTGCATTCGAAGTCGTAAGGTGTAGTTGGTTTTTCACAGCCACAAGTGGGGCAGTATAAAACGCTGGTCTCATATAATGGTCTACATGGTCTTCACACTACAATAGGGACAATAGGGGCGATTTGTATGCCTCTTAGAATTGTGTACAAAAGATCTCTGGTCAACGATTTAATCACGTTATAATGCTCATTCCTCTAGATACTTTCAGAAAGTAGTTTTTAGTCATGTTATGGTTTAAGAGTTATTTATGTGTTTTTTGAAAAAAATATTTATCAATGTATATGATCATCCTCTATATTTTATTTTTCTTAATCAGATAAATGTTTATATGTTTCTAAAACAGTGCTTCTAGTTATGCTATGATTTTTAAAATATTTATTAATCGTATACGTTTTTCGTCTACGTTTTATTTATTTCTAATCACCCAAAGTTTCCTAAAAAAGCAGTTCTAGTATACAAGATTAAAAAATTATTTGTTTATATTGTATACGAATATTCTTTAGCTACATTCTATAACAAAAAATTTTATTCAAAGTTATGTGTTTTTCGAAAAAAATATTCATCAATGTACATGATCATCTTCTATATTTTATTTTCTTAATCCTATAGAGGTTTATATGTTTCTAAATAAGTAAGTACTTCTAGTTATCTCATGATTTTAAAATATTTATTATTCGTATACGTTTATCATCTACGTTTTATTTATTTCTAATCACCCGAAGTTTCCTAAAAAAGCAGTTCTAGTATACAAGATTGAAAAATTATTTTTTTTTTAACTCGTGGGACCTACAGTTTAACGCCGGTTCCGAACGTCCAATGGGCTTGTAAACTATGTACATTACCCAGCAATCATATATAACCACTAAATTCCGGACATACACAACACCCAAGAGCGAGGTGGGACTCGAACCCATAATCCTCGGTTTACAAACGGTATAAGGCGGTTCACCTTACCGCTGGTCTACCGAGGCCTCTGAAAAATTATTTGTTTATATTGTATATGATTATTCTTTAGCTGCATTTTATATAGGGTTTTTTTCATTTGCATAGTTCTAAAGTCAAATACTATCATTTATATTTGAAAAGCAATCTCTTATTCCATATTTCAAACCAATATGGAATTTCAAGACAGTGTTATTATTATCGGGTATATCACAATTCAATATAACAATCATCTCACTATCTAACTTAGACGCTGGCTCCGAAGGTTTGTAATTAGATAAATTAATTTTCTAAATTAAAGTTTATTGTTATATAATATCATACATTTTCTGTACATACCTCTACCAACATCGTATTTATATACAATTACATTACTAATAGTATACATAATATCTCTATCAAATGATAGTATCTAACACAATATTCTCAATATTGAGCTAATATTTCACAAGCAATTCATACATATGGGTGAGTCATTGTAACTCAATTTTATAAATTCAGTACAAGCTTGTATATCCATTACACGTATTTCATCAACCTTGATGGTACTGCTGGTACATTCACTAGAAAAAAATCAAGTAGTTGTTATTAAAACAAAAAATTGTTTGTTAAATGGTAAGATAATTCTAGAAATAGCTGGATAATGTAAAATAATTGATAAATAACATGTTTTTTATGGATGCATTCATTTTAATACCTGATTTACATACCGTTTTACTCCTCGCCATTACACGCATTTCATCAACCTTGATGGTACTGCTGGTAAAGTCACTAGAAAAAAATCAAGTAGTTGTTATTAAAACAAAAAATTATTTGTTAAATGGTAAGATAATTCTAGAAATAGCTGAATAATGTAAAATAATTAATAAATTACATGTTTTTTATGGATGCGTTTATTTTAATACCTGATTTACATACCGTTCTACTCCTCGCCGTTACACGCATTTTATCAACCTTGATGGTACTGCTGGTACATTCACTAGAAAAAAATCAAGTAGTTGTTATTAAAACAAAATATTGTTTGTTGAATGGTAAGATAATTCTAGAAATAGCTGGATAATGTAAAATAATTAATAAATAACATGTTTTTCATGGATGCATTTATTTTAATACCTGATTTACATACCGTTTTACTCCTCGAATCCTGAATCTTCTCCGAGTGTAGAAGGAGGCAATGGGGGAGGATAATAATCATCAAAGTAACCCTCATCTTCTTCCCACTGATCGATGAAATTACCATATTCCTCATTCATCTCCAATTCCATATTGAATTCCTCCTCCATGAATTCATAAGCCCATCCTTCTTCCTCAATCAAATTCTCTTCTTCTTCTTCTTCCATCTCCATAATCTCAATTTTTATACAGGAGGGATGTAGCGGTAAAAATACTTCACCCTCCTGCTCATGAGGCTCTGGAGAGGCTGGAGAATCAAAGTGCACCTCGTTACACATATTCATTTTTCGGCTGTTACGGTTGAATCTGATGCTCACTGTATCATTGAGCATTCTTATATATACACACACACAGGGTGTGTGCGGACCACCCCCAACTGATTTATTTGCACCTTCTGATGAATAACGTCACAGACATCCAGCGTTTTACGATCGTCCATCAATGTAATGGATCTAGCTGTTTTATTAAATATGGCCCATTGTTTCTTTTTTCACGTTTCTGTGGGACTAGAATCTGTAAAATATTTGATTGTGTAATAGTTTTTTATAGCATCGTCATTGTCAATTTTTTCACTCATCTTCCGTACAAAGAGATTCATTCCACCTCCAAAAGTTCCCAAAGAAGAAGAGCCACATAAAGTTTTGGAAAGTTACTTTCCCCTCTTAATATCAAAATGTTGCTACATATAGAATCCAGTGAATATAAAACAATTTTATCCGTTTAGTATAGATGTGTGTGGGCTTTTTTTGGCATGGCAAGTTATGTGATTGTTTATAACTATGCATACAATTATAAAATTATTAAATTTTCAATGTAGTATAATAGAATAAAATAATAATTTAACTTTATTACTACTTCATACAGAGTATGGTTTATAATTTATAATCTAAGTTGAATTGAATACATAATACTTAACTCCCTGTCAATTAATTTATATAATATTGATCGTATTAGCATCATAATTTTTTAACACTAGGAGGTTTTGTCTATATTTCATATGAAAAGTTTTTCTTATTGAAAAAGCTGTCCGTCATTCATCGTAATAATATACGATATTTACAACTGATTTATCACACATGTGATTTAGGTTTTTTAAAAATTTATACGTGTACACTTTTTTCCCCAATTATGAGAGACCTGTTATAATGCATGTAAATGAATGTTCAAATTACATTTTTTAAATAATTTAGTGTTTCAAACAAGAAGGTTTGTAATTAGATGAATAAATTTTCTATAATGAAGTTCCATAAGTTATTTTGTTCTTCATGAAAAAATTTTATGAATCTTATAAAAATTGCATAAGTTATTTAATTTCAATATTCACCAAATTGAATGCATGAACAAATCGTTTATACAATGAATGCAGAAATCATATATTCAATAAATTAGTTTTATTCATATAATACCTAATAAGTTCTGTGAGATTTCTTTGTTCGTAATTACATTTGTAAAGATTTGATTCAATAAAATTTTATAATTTTTATTGATAGGTTCATCGGTTTGGCCAATATAAATGATTAAAGAAATATGATATGCATCAATTTCATTTTGGAGGACTAGGTACTATTGTATTGTATGCTTATAATTATCGGATATCTTTATTTCAGTTAGGGAAACCAGAAATTAATTTGTTTGGATGTAACTGTGTAATCCCGGTTGTTTGAAGAGAAAGTGAATTTAGTTTCATTTACATAGATGAAGTTTTAGAAATATTTTGATATTTCCAACTAAGAGAGAGAATAATTAAACTTTTGATTTGATTATTTAAAGAAAAAATATATTTTCATTCCGGGTAAATGACATTTTTTTTAACTACGCTTCAAATTGAAGCTTGTGGTATACATAAAATTAAACAGAAAAGCAAATATGAGATCTATAATAAAAAATTTCGCATTCTGCCTAATCAAAGAAATAAAATCTGATTGATCTGATGAGTTTCATGCATCTTATAGGAAAAAAGTTACTTAAGTTATTTTGTTCTTCCATAAAAAAATTCGTGAATCTTATATGAAAAAATTTCAATAAATTATTCAATCTCACCAAATTGAATATATGTACAAATTCTTAGTAAAAGGTATCCAGGAATCATAAATTCAATTAATTATTTATATTCGTATAAATACCTAATAGGTTTTATGAAATTTCAGATTTTTGTTCGTAATTACATCTGAAAAGATTTGATTGAATAACAGTTTTGATTGATAAGTTTATCGGTTTGGTCGATATAAATGATTAAAGAAATATGATTGTGTATGAGATTTTTTTGGCCTAGATTTGTAAAGAAAAGAAATATTCAATTCCCACGGTCACTGACCACCCACCCGGATGAATAACTTTTTTTATTTTTTAGACCACTCACGTCCTCCATTCACCATCAATCATTAGTTAATACACCCCTGGCGTGTCTAACAATAGGAACACCTGGCATAACAATAGGAACACCTGGTATGTCTAACAATAGACCTGTCATGATTTATGACCTTGACCTGTCACCATCAATCAAATTTAATGGCTTTAACTGAAAGTATTCTACTGTTGCCCTTTGAGTGAAAAAATACCGCAATTACGACTTTTTCCTGCGCCGCTCCTAGGAACTGTTAATATCGCTTCATGATCCGAGAGACCTGCGCTGATGCTTTTCATAGAACCAGAAGGAAAATTGGAAACAGCGTAATCAATTTTGGTTGATGAGGATTTTGTTAACCTAGTTGGAGGATTGACATGCATGGAAAGGTCAAAGGATTAAAAAATAGATACTAGAGAACTTTGAACATCACAGACATCAGCGAAGTCAATATTAAAGTCACAACACAAAATTATCCTGCTCTTAGTTGGCGAAAAGTCTATCAAATTTAATAGGTGTTTTAAAAATATTTGAATATCAGAGCTAGAGGATCTGTAAATACATATGAGATAAAGGTCAATGATCTTACTATATACAATAGTGAATTCGAAAAGATTTCTGGTTCAAAGATAATTATATTAAGATCACTATCTTTCGCTAGAATTAATGATCCACTATGAGAGGAGATTGCTCTATTAAATTATGCTATTGTAAAGTATTTTTCAAAGAAGATAGGTTCTCCTTCCCTCAACCAGTGTTATGTGGTGGCAACTAACTGAGGGAAATCCAAATCTTTCAGGAATAGGCTCAGTTCATCAATTTTGTGCTCTACGGACGCAATGTTGATCAGAAACATCCAAATTTGGAGTCATCAGGAAAATTCATGTGGTGTCTGTTGATACAAAAGATGAGTGGTCAACTACACTATCAGAAGACTCTTGTTCTTCAAAACACGTCTTGTTACTCAAAAATTTCGCTTGGTAGAGGTGGTTGAATAATAATTCCGTTGACAATCACTGAATTTTTGCGAATAGTTCAGTCTCTTCGTAGTGACAAAAGACCTTCACGTAGAAATGTTCGTTTCCACCTCAGCTCGATCAATTCAATACGCCCTGTGGAAGTCGAAATAAATTTTGCGAAGGGGTTTCAAGCTGAATCAGAAAACCTTCAGACAATAAGAATAGTTTTACGCTAGTGTTTGAAAATTCTTCATAACAAACTGATGCTTGTTGTTCATGCAGTTAGGCAAGGTAGAGTTTAAGGAGTTCGAATATGGCTGGTTCAAGGAGTCTTGCTAACTGATAACAACCATTTTATGCAGCTTTTGTAAACCTTACTATGGGGGGATTAAGATAATCCATAGAGGTAGAAGACAGCTTCTTTGACTGTTTAGCAAATTCAATATTGTTCATACTTGAAATGAATTGTATTTACATGCACTGATTACCGTTTTGTCAGAATTGATGACTAAGACATTTTTCGGTTCAGGTGAGCATTATGTTGATTTTCTTTGCGTACTGGTAGTCACATTGTCCGAATTAATACGGAAATCCATCTCAGGTTCAGATAATTGTTTTACAAGTGATATGGTTAGCATGGTGGTAATCTCACTGGTAGGTTTGGAACGTGCATCAGTCTCAGAATCTGGCAACCGTTAGCTCGGAGTTTTCTGTGTTGGGAGAGATTGAAAGACCCATCTGACTGAGACGTTTTGAGGCCATATTTCTCCGTTAAATAGCATGTCCAAATATCTCTTCGATTTAATTCCTATTTTGAAAGTGGTTCCTAGCCTATCTTCCTTAATCAGAGGGTAACATCTTATATATTCTGATAAACGCGCCTTTCTTTGATAAAGTGGACGACCTGGCTCGGACATTAATTTATCGGTAGTTTATTGATAAGTACGTACTGCCATTTTTCTTCAGTGTCTTTTTTCCCAAACAGTTTAGTTTTTGGTTACCTTCGGAACAGTCTTATAATCTTCTGTTTGGGTTTGTGTAACGAATGTTGTGGACGGAGGTTTTAATACTTCTGTTACCTCACTTTTCTTTGATTCGTTGTTATTCATGAAGACTTTCATCTCCGTTACCAAACTCTTAACCTGAGCAACGCCTATTGCAAGATCATTTGAACAGCCTTTCACCCCAGGGGTTGAGGAATTCAAATTTTTTATCTTAACTGGGTAGTCTTCATTGTTTGAAAAAACAGTAGAAATAGTGAAAATATCTAATTCAATTAGCCGTAAGCTTTTTAACAACCATTTCGATTTGTGATATATTTTTATATCTGTCATAAAAAGGGAGAAAGAAGTTGATGCGCTTCTCAAACTATAGATTCTTATATCTCCTGAAGCACTCAACTGATTTTAGATTTTCTGGTTTTGTTTTAAGGAGCCTCACATTGTATTTCAGAAAGAGCATCGATTACAAATTCTCTGATTTATGTAAAAGTTAAATGTAATCAACCTGTTTTTTCCACAGACTCGCAGCCCTCATAAAATGAGCTAAATTTGAAAAAATCCGTATAGCGTTATATCCACCATTGTCGATTTCCTGGAGAAAATGTTGAAGTTTGATTATCTCAAGTACGAATTTACCTTGGCGAGAAAAACCAATCAGAGAATCTTGTAACTGCTGAATGCTTCATTGTAAAAATTTACTTTTCAACCAATTTTTCTACTTGGAAATATTATACAATTAAATAATGCGGAATCATATGACCTGTTACGCTTTAAATGCCGAAAATGTGTCTCGGTAAAATGTTATGCAATTTCTTCAATTCAAACGTTTTTATGATTTCAAGATTGTCTAGGCTAAGAAAACATTATTAACATTTTGGCCTACGTGCGATAAGATCCCACTTCAGCGCCAGAAAATATTTCGAACTTCTTGCGATTCCTTAAAACAATAATGTTTATGAAATTATTTAAGAGAATTATATCCAGACCTACTAGATTGTTTTACACTAGGCATTCAAAGAAACTGATTTTTATATCAGACTTAACCATTTTTATTGGCTGCTAAATAAATACAAATTCTTTTTCACTTATATTAAGAACCGATGAAGAAAGATTCAAGTTGCGCAGGAGGTGCATAATATGCATCCTTGGTCTGAGCAGAACCTACATTGTATACAGCAAGTAGAACATTGAAACCACTAGAGTTGGAGTGGAATCGTTGAAGGAAAATTCATAGGCCAACATCTTTTGACAAGACTCTCAATGGAGAATAGTTTTGAATTTTTTAACCTTTTCCTTTCATGACTTTCAGATGATATCCCCTTGGAAATCAGAAGTTACATGTGATCTGTGGAAATTGGATCTAGCAAAAGTAGATTGAATGAATCAATCGACAATGGTGGAAAACATTTTGAACATTCTGGAGATAATCTGGGCTAAACCTTCATTAATTTTAAGTTACTTGTGATTCATTTATTTTATTGTTAAAACTGATATTTCGTTAATACTTTAGTAATGAACACTATTCAAAACATGCTCTGGACTAGTAATAAGCCTGGAGAAAACATTACTGAAGACTCGACGTGTTAGACCGTGAATAGCGATATAAAGTTGAATCGTCATTAGAATTACGTCGTTTCAGGTAGGTACACCAGTTATCATTATTTTTTCTCATGAATCAAGAAAGAAGGATGATAACATGATGCGGTTCTCACTGAACAATCATGATGACTAAACGTTGTCAAGAAAATAGTAATATTCCAATCAACATTTTCTCATAGATCACGAAAAAATGTAACAACAGCTAATGATGCCCTCTTGTTTATTTGTTTTTGAAAAACATATAATTCTTCTTTAGAAAAATATTAAACATCAAAATCAGTTCAACGATTCAGGAGATATCGAAATCTTTATATAGAAAAATACTTTCCTTATAGAAGTAACGTTCCCTAGCAGCCAAATAATGAACTTCAAAATAATTGTAAGTTTTTTCTCTTGCCCATTACGATTTTTCTACCACAGCTCGAAGGTTAACCGTTTTCGATATGGAGCCTCTCCGTACACTTAGCTGGACATTCTATATATATATATATATATATATATATATATATATATATATATATATATATATATATATATATATATATATATATATATATATTATATATATATATATATATATATATATATATATATATATATATATATATATATATATATATATATATATATATATATATATATATATATATATATATATATAATATTATATATATATTTATATATATAATATATATATAACAGGGCTATTCCAAATTCGAGTATAATGCATGGGGATTTCGATAACGGTAAGAGATAGAGGGATGGTTAAATGAGGCAAAGTAGCATATTTCAGAGGTCAGTTATATGGATAAAAAAAATCTGATCTAGCTCCTTTAGTTCTGGAGTTATATAGGAAAATTCGAAAAATTTCGAAATCCTTTTTTTGCCTATATCTTTTTATTTAATGAATTATTTTCAAAACAATTGTCACTTTGCCATTGCCACTTTTTCTAAGCTATCTAAATATCTGAATAAAAATTATGTACAGGGTGTCGTATAAATTGGGCCACCCTCAACTTTCAATTTTCAAATACGGAACCTGTATTTTTTATTGCATTTTATTTAAATGCCAAGAGTCATGTTTTTTACATTGACGTAGTATTTTCATCTGAATTACAGAGTGTTCTGAGAATATTGAACTATTACCAGTAAAAATTTCTACATTTTTTTTAAAATTCCAGCTCTAAATTAAATAAATATCATAGAATAAGGTATAAAATGCCTAGGATTTGGAAGATAATCAACATTATTCGACGAAAAATGTCTTCTTCGAGAATTCATCCACATTTCAGTTCACGCAACCCATGATCAATATACGAAAATGAGAAATTTTTCCCAGTACGTACATGTATGTGCATATAATCAATGACCAAACAAAATAATCTTCCAATGGCAATCTTCATACTCGACACCAATTTGGAAATATTTCATTGTTACTTTTCGAACTACCTATATAATTATGTTTCATATTGGCGTTTTATTTCTATATAAATCATAAAGTGGTTTGTGAATACTGAACTAATACTAGTGATATCTCATCATTTTTTAATTCCATAAAAACTCTAATTAACCTCAGTAGGTATGAGGAAGATCTGTTGTATGTTTTCTGCTGAGAACTCACAAACATAATCTGTCACAAACATAACATTGTATTTGATCATATAGGTTTTCATATTTTATAACTTATCGCATAAGAACATGTTTAGTTATTATCTAGAATTGAAATAAGTCATTATAAGTTATCATCTTCTCGTTCCAGACATTTACAGAGTCGTTTTTTAAAGTTATTATTTGCTCTGAAGATATCTCTTCGGCGTAGTGATGCCAAAGCGTTCATGATTTTAATTCTTAAATCTTCTATACTTTCAATTTCGTTTTGATATATTCTATTTTTTAGTGTACCCCATAAAAAAAAGTCAAGCGGAAAGATGAATGCTCCTACTATTTCTGTAGAAAACGTTAATCATATCTCTTTTCTGCTCTATGGGGAAACACATTTTCAGTACTAACAGATTTTTCATTAAATACCAACGGTAATTTCCAAGAAACTGTCAAAAGAATGACAAGTGAGGTGAACTAAATATTTATTTTCCAAAGCATACTATGAGAATTTAAATAGTTTAATCATAATTGTTGTATATAGCAACAGAATGCCCATAAATTAGCTGAAAATGTAGATAGTTCGGAAAGTAATTAACAATGAAATATTTGAAAATTGGTGTCTGTAATATGAAGATTGCCAGTCGAACATTTTTTGTTTGGGCAATGATTATATGAACATTAACGAACTAGGAAGAATTTCGCATTTGCGTACATTGATCATGAGTTACGTGAAGTGAAATGTGGATGAAATCTTGAAAAAGACATTTTTCGTCGAATAATGTCGATTATCTTCCAAATCCTAAAAATTTAATTAGAGCTGCAATTTTAAAAAAATGTTGAGATTTTACTGGTAATAGTTCAATATTTCCAGAACACTCTGTAATTCAGATGAAAATACTACGTCAATATAAAACAATGACTCTTGGGCATTCAAAAAAATGCAATATAAAAAATACAGGTCCGTATTTGAAAATTGAAAGTTCAGGGTGGCCCAATTTATACGACACCCTGTATATAATTTTTATTCAGATATTTAGATAGCTCAGAAAAAAGTGGCAATGGCAAAGTGACAATTGTTTTGAAACAATTCATTAAATAAAAAGATATAGGCAAAAAAAGGATTTAGAAATTTTCGAATTTTCCTATATAACTCCAGAACTAGAGGAGCTAGAATCAGATTTTTTTTATCCATATAACTGACCTCTGAAATATGCAACTTTTGCCCCATTTAAACCATCCCTCTATCTCTTACCGTTATCGAAATCCCCATGCATATACTCGAATTTGAATAGCCCTGTATATATATATATATATATATATATATATATATATATATATATATATATATATATATATATATATATATATATATATATGTATATATATTTATATATACATATATATATATATATATATATATATATATATATATATATATATATATATATATATATATATATATATATATATATATATAGTACATTTTATATCCTTAGTTTAAGGATAAGTATATTCTGGTCCACAAAGAGACGAAAAACTCTTCTGGAGTTTTCATTTCCGTAGTTCATCTTATCTGAGTTGAATATTACAAAATGTGAGGCTTCAATGTGCCCTTTATACCTTTTGCAAATGGGATCTGCTTCTGATGAGATCTATCAGACCTTTGTTATCAGATTCGTCTCAGTGATTATTGTGTCTGGTTGAAATATTTATTATCTAGACAAACTGATATATCTGAAATGGAGATAATCTCAGCAAATAAAGCATTAATCTTGTCAATGCCACAATATTTAAGACAATCCATTTATTTCCAATATATTTGAGAGAAATTGTTAACATTAATATAATTTTATATTCATCACGTGAAGACAATACATGATGGCCATTAAAAGGCCAGATCTTTAATGGCCATATCAAAAATAATTCACTCGAAGCGGTAGCTATCCAGTGGATCATTTTGTTTTTTGTAATATATGTAGCTTTTCTTTGAATATCATTCAAATTGATGAAGAATATATTTATAGCAATTACAATAGCAGAACTGTAATTTATAGGTGCTAAGTGATATTCATCACGAATTTTATGACGAAATGTCAACTTGTGAACCGGTTTTTCAAATTTACCAGTACTGTTATGCTATATATATATATATATATATATATATATATATACATATATATATATATATATATATATATATATATATATATATATATATAATATATATATAATATATATATATATATATTATATATATATATATATATATATATATATATATATATATATATATATATATATATATATATATTTATTTATCCGAATTGTTGTTGCCTGTGATCTATTTTTAATCTCTTGATATTTATTAGCAATAACAGGCTGGTTGAATCTTAAAAAAATCAATTTTATTGAAAAGTTGACGTTTCACTACGACATTCGTAGTTTTTCAAAACTTTTGAAAAAATTGAAATTTCTATGACATTTATTGATTAGAAAAAATTTGAAAAGACAAAGACTACTTTATCTTGCTAAATTTTTTTTCGAATGTGGTTATTTATTACGTGCTATTCAGTCTAATATTAACATTCAAAATTGTTATCATTAGATGGCAAGGGAAACCACAGAAACCTTTACCTACGTAATGTTCGAAAATAAAAATAATAGGGTACTATTTATCTAACAACAAAGAAATTAGTCGCAGGAAAATATTAAAAAAGTAGAGCAGAATTATCGGTATAGAACGTTTATATGGAAGCAGCCGTTGACACGTGTTTCGGAATCTTTGGTCCTCATCAGAACGGCGTAGCAAAGCATTATATTGAAAATTTGGAGATGAAAATAGTACAACAAATGAAATATATAAACGTTCTATACCGATAATTCTGCTCTACTTTTTTAATATTTTCCTGCGACTAATTTCTTTGTTGTTAGATAAATAGTACCCTATTATTTTTATTTTCGAACATTACGTAGGTAAAGGTTTCTGTGGTTTTCCTTGCCATCTAATGATAACAATTTTGAATGTTAATAGACTGAAAAGCACGTAATAAATAACCACATTCGAAAAAAATTTTAGCAAGATAAAGTAGTCTTTGTCTTTTCAATATTTTTCTAATCAATAAATGTCATAGATATTTAAATTTTTTCAAAAGTTTTGAAAAACTACGAATGTCGTAGTGAAACGTCAACTTTTTAATAAAATTGAGTTTTTTAAGATTCAACCAGCCTGTTATCGCTAATAATTATCAAGAGATTAAAAATAGATCACAGGCAACAACAATTCGAATAAATAATTAAATATTGCAAGCTGAAAATAAGGCAATGATCCCAAACTCAAGCTGAGAGTTTCAAACATTGTTCTAGATCGTGAGTACCTTTTTTAAAAGATTTGTAATTCTAAATAAAATTTTCATTAAAAACGGATACTTCCATATGAACGGGCTATACCGATAATTTTGCTCTACTTATTTAATATTTTCCCGCGACTAATTTCTTTATTATTGTTGATTTACTGGTTCTGAGATCTTGCGGATGGCATTAATCGCCTCCGTGGCAGAGTTTGACCAAATCTCCCAAACCGGAAAGTTCAAACAATAGTCTACAAAGGTGTGATTGTCTTCCGTAGCAGAGGTTTTTATTTGTTGTACTATTTTCATCTCCAAATTTTCAATCCAATGCTTTGCTACGCCGTTCTGATGAGGACCAAAGAGTCCGAAACACGTGTCAACGGCTGCTTCCATATAAACGTTCTATACCGATAATTCTGCTCTACTTTTTTAATATTTTCCTGCGACTAATTTCTTTGTTGTTAGATAAATAGTACCCTATTATTTTTATTTTCGAACATTACGTAGGTAGAGGTTTCTGTGGTTTCCCTTGCCATCTAATGATAACAATTTTGAATGTTAATATTAGACTGAATAGCACGTAATAAATAACCACATTCGAAAAAAATTTTAGCAAGATAAAGTAGTCTTTGTCTTTTCAAATTTTTTCTAATCAATAAATGTCATAGAAATTTCAATTTTTTCGAAAGTTTTGAAAAACTACGAATGTCGTAGTGAAACGTCAACTTTTTAATAAAATTGAGTTTTTTAAGATTCCACTAGCCTGTTATTGCTAATAATTATCAAGAGATTATATATATATATATATATATATATATATATATATATATATATATATATATATATATATATATATATATATATATATATATATATATATATATATATATATATATATATATATATATATATATATATATATATATATATATATATATATATATATGTATACAGAGTGTTCCAGATTAACGTCAGAAAATTTCGAGGGGTTATTCTTTAGGACATTTTAACATTTTAAGAGGTAAATTCCTATGAATGTACGTCTGTCAATGCTTCCTTGCCGAAATACAGGTTGTTGAGGTTAGTTAGAAAGAAGAATGTAATTTTTCTCAATAAATTTAAACTGCGGAAGCTATCAAAATGAACTTTGGAACATTGTTATAGCTCCTTGAACTCTATAAACTAGTGCTGGAAGTTTTTTCAAAACTGTTAAGAAACGGAGAATACGGGGTACTGTGGGCTCCATTTAACCATATTTCTGAGGGAGGTCATTATTGGTAAATAAAAACAGGATAAACAATAAAAAACAAAAAATTTTTTTTATTAATTTTGTCTTCTGCTTCAATTCGATATTCTCAAGCGTTTTCGAGATAAGTAAGCATAATTCCTTTGAAATATTTTCTTGAAAAAAATATTTTTATACTTGCAATCGCAATGCCGAACTTATGCCGAAATTAGATTCAATATTTTGAGTTACAATGAAAGTGTTCGCTTTGTTCTATTTCTTGAAAAAAAAAACCTGTGAGAATATCAAATTGAAGCAAGAGATGAAATTCATTCAATAGGCTTCAAATTTATTGCTTATCTCTTTTCTATTTACCAATAATGCCCTCCCTCAAAAATATGGATTGATGAAACTCACAGTATCACTGTGTTCTCCGCTACTGAACAGTTTTGGAAAAATTAAAACACTAGTGGTATGCTATAACAATGTTTCAAAGTTGATTTCGAAAGCTTTCGTGGTTTCGAAGATGTTTAAAAATTACATTTTTTTTAAACTTCGATATATTTATATATATATATATATATATATATATATATATATATATATATATATATATATATTTATATATATATATATATATATATATATATATATATATATATATATATATATATATATATATATATATATATATATATATATATATATATATATATATATATATATATATAAATATATATATATATATATATATATATAAATATATATATAGTTCATAATAGAACATAAGGATAAAACGACTGATTTGTTTGATGGATTTAAGTAGAACCCAATATTCTTTGCCAAACTTTCGTATTTAATTCAATTCTTCTTCACTTCTTCAGGCCTTCTGGGAGTACAACATACACTTTTTATCTAAGAAAGTTTTTTATATTAATTACCTACTGAATTTTGAGGTAATTTATAGTCATATATATATGGATATATATATATATATATATATATATATATATATTTATATATATTTATATTATATATATATATATATATATATATATATATATATATATATATATATATATATATATATATATATATATTTTATATATATATATATATATATATATATATATATATATTATTTATTCGCATTGTTGTTGCCTGTGAACTATTTCTAATCTCTTGAAAATTATTAGCAATAACAGGCTTGTTGAATCTTAAAAAACTCGATTTTATCAAAAAAGTTGACGTTTCGCCACGACATTCGTGGCTTTATCAAAACTTTTGAAAAAAATTGAAATTTCTTTGACATTTATTGATTTGAAAAATTTGAATAGAAACAGACTATTGTTTCACTAAATTTTTTCGGCTGTGGCCGTTCTTTGTTATTTATTATGTGCTATTCAGTCCAATATTAACATTCAAGTCTGTTATTATTAGATGGTAAGGGAAACCACAGAAACCTTTACCCACGTAATGTTCGAAATAGGTTCAAATTATTTTGATTTTGAAGAGTCAAAGAATAGGGTACTATTTATCTTTTTTTCAAAAATTTCTTATTGCGGCTGTGGCCGTCTTCAGTTATTAATCACGTGCTATTCAGTCCAAAATCAACAGACAGGTCTGTTGATATTAGATGGGAAGGGAACCACAGAAACCTTCACCCACGTAATGTACAAAATAGGTTTGAAATATTTGATTGTTGTCTTTAAAAAGACATTACTTGTAATTTTGGAGATCACATGTTCTAAACTATACTTTCTTTTTAGAAAAATTGAAAATTCTAGATGTTTAGATTTTGTCTAAGAAGATGAGTTGTTATGGTTAGAGTTTGTTGTTAGTTGAATTATTTTGTTTTGATTTATGTTGTTTCTTAGAAAAATTAAAGAATTGAATCTGCGTATATAGAACTCAAATGTTTGATATCTGTTCTATCATTTACGACTTTATTTAAATTTTTTTGAATATGTAACATTTCTAAAATTTCTCTGCGTTTTTGATCTTTTTCTATTTCTACAATTTTTGTGCTATTAAAGTTGAAAGTATGATTCTCATTGTTTTTATGTTTTATTTGTGCTGTGGTTTGTGTTCTGGTATATTTGTGTGCTTTTAATTTTTCTTCTAAATTTCGAAAAGTTTGTCCTATATATGATTTATTAAAATTATTACAGGGTATACTATAAACAACATGAGATTTTTGTAGAAGAGGTGTTTTACTTTTTAATTTAGAATATATTTGTTTAATTTGATTTTGTGCGGTGTGGGCTACTTTAATATCGTGTGGATTTAAAATTCGTGAAATTTTATTACTTAAATGAGGAATATATGGAAGAGGAATATATTTTTTGTTAATATTTTCTTTTTTTCATGTTTCTAATGTGTTGTAAAGTTTATGAATTCTATTTTTAGTGATTTTTTGTATAAATTCTATTGGGTAATCCTTTTTCATGAGTAATTTATGGACATCTTGTAATGTTTCATGTCTGTGTGTAGGTGAAGTAAGTTTTAGTGCTTTGTCTATATATCCGATTATTAAACTCTTTTTTTGTGATAAATGATGTGTACTGTTGTAGTTCAATGGTCTTTGTGAAAAAATTTCTTTTCTATGCCATTTTGTGATAATTTCATTGTTTTTGTGTATGAGAGTAATATCAAGAAAATTTAATGTATTGTTCGTTTCTTTTTCTAGAGTAAATTGTAATTTTCTATTAAAGTCGTTGAATTTTTTGACAATATCATCAATGAAATCTTCTGATGTTATTATAAGGCAATCATCAACATATCTTTTGAAAGTTATAATTCGTTCATTCGAATTATTTAATACATTTTCTTCTAAATATTCTAAAACTAATTGAGCTATAACACTGGAAATAGGACTTCCCATTGCTACACCATCAATTTGTTGGTAGAAGTTATTTTCATGTTGAAAATAGTTTGTACCAAGAGCAAATAGAATTGCTTCTATAAAATCGGTTTTAGGAATATTTGTATAATTTTTGATAATATTCCATTTGTCATTAATTATTATTGGAACCAAAGAATTTGGAATATTGGTATAAAGAGAAACAACATCTAATGAATAAAATTTGTAATTGTTAGATATTTTCAAAGTTTTAAGATGGTCTACTAGATCGAGAGAATTTTTGATATAATAAGGATTTTGATTTACTATATTTTTTAATATTGAAGAAAGAAATTTAGAAAGATTATATAGAGGTGATTGAATATAAGAGACAATAGGTCTTAATGGTATGTTTTCTTTATGTATTTTAGGAAGGCAATAAAATTTAGGTGAAAGGCTGTTGTGTCGAATTAATTCTCTTGTTGTTTGTGGAGAAATGAAATTTTTTTTGTTGCCATGTTTTAAACAATTTGTGACTTTCATTTTGCAGAGTCTCAGTTTAATCTTTTTCAATTTGTTTATATGTAGATGAATCACTAAGCATTGCAGAAATTTTTTGTTTGTATGTATTTGTTTCTAGTATAACTGTTCTGTTTCCTTTGTCTGATTTAGTTACTGTTAGTTGTGGGTTAGATTTGATGAATTGTTTGGTTTGATATAAGTTTTTGATAGTTTGTGTATTATGTAATGTTTGTTTTTCATTTTTGAATTTATTTTGGTGAGTTTTTATAGTTTGTGCTACTTTTTGTCTAATGGAATTTTGATTTTCAGGACATAAATTTGAAATACCTTTTTCTATGTTAGCTATAATATTATTGATTGGTATTTGTTTGATATTATTAATTTCTATAGAGTGTTTGGGGTCTAAATTTAATGTTTCTTCGACGAAAAAAGTAAAACAGTGGTAGTGGTATTAATTACACTATTTTCATGTGATGTTGCTTCTACTATTGTTTGTGGTGATTGGTTAGATATTAGTTTGATCAATTTTTTGATGTGTCTGTTTTTATTAATTTTACTTAGGTTATTGTTTTTAATTTCTTCATGTTGTGAAAAATTAAGTAAAATTTCATTAGGAAGTATTTGTTGTAATGTGTTTGTTAGAGTATTAATTCGTTTCGTTAAATTGTTGATATTTTTAACAGTGTCGGTAACTATTAAATTGAGAGTTTTTCTAATGAAATTTTTATTTAGAATTTCAAATCTTCTAAAAAGGTACTCACAATCTAGAACAATGTTTGAAACTCTCAGCTTAAGGAATGTAGGACACAGATTTTCATGCTTGCAACGCAGTAAAAAAATTCTTCTTGACTTCAGATTAGTAATCTTCTTAATTAAATATTGCAAGCCGAAAATATGGCAATGATCCCAAACTTTTTCAAGAATGTGGAACAACAGCACGGGCAACAAGCAGTTATTATTTCGAAAAATGTTTGATCACTCAATAAGAAGATTACTAATCTGAAGTCAAGAAAAAATTTTTTACTGCGTTGCAAGCATGAAAATCTGTGTCCTACATTCCTTAAGCTGAGAGTTTCAAACATTGTTCTAGATTGTGAGTACCATTTTAGAAGATTTGAAATTCTAAATAAAAATTTCATTAAAAAAACACTCAATTTAATAATTACTGACACTGTTTAAAATATCAACATTTTAACGAAACGAATTAATACTCTAACAAACACATTACAACAAATACTTCCTAATGAAATTTTACTTAATTTTTTACAACATGAAGAAATTAAAAACAATAACCTAAGTAAAATTAATAAAAACAGATACATCAAAAAATTGAACAAACTAATATCTAACCAATCACCACAAACAATAGTAGAAGCAACATCACATGAAAATAGTGTAATTAATACCACTACCACTGTTTTACCTTTTTTCGTCGAAGAAACATTAAATTTAGACCCAAACACTCTATAGAAATTGATAATATCGAACAAATACCAATCAATAATATTATAGCTAACATAGAAAAAGGTATTTCAAATTTATGTCCTGAAAATCAAAATTCCATCAGAAAAAAAGTAGCACAAACTATAAAAACCCACCAAAATAAATTCAAAAATGAAAAACAAACTTTACATAATGCACAAACTATCAAGAACTTATATCAAACCAAACAATTCATCGAATCTAACCCACAACTAACAGTAACTAAATCAGACAAAGGAAACAAAACAGTTATACTAGAAACAAATACATACAAACAAAAAATTTCTGCAATGCTTAGTGATTCATCTACATATAAACAAATTAAAAAAGATTTAACTAAGACTCTGCAAAATGAAAGTAACAAATTGTTTAAAACATGGCAACAAAAAAATTTCATTTCTCCACAAACAACAAAAGAATTAATTCGACACAACATCCTTTCACCTAAATTTTATGGTCTTCCTAAAATACATAAAGAAAACATACCATTAAGACCTATTGTCTCTTATATTCAATCACCTCTATATAATCTTTTTAAATTTCTTTCTTCAATATTAAAAAATGTAATAAATCAAAATCCTTATTATATCAAAAATTCTCTCGATCTAGTAGACCATCTTAAAACTTTGAAAATACCTAACAATTACAAATTTGTGTCATTAGATGTTGTTTCTCTTTATACCAATATTCCAAATTCTTTGGTTCCAATAATAATTAATGACAGATGGAATATTATCAAAAATTATACAAATATTCCTAAAACCGATTTTATAGAAGCAATTCTATATGCTCTTGGTACAAGCTATTTTCAATATGAAAATAACTTCTACCAACAAATTGATGGTGTAGCAATGGGAAGTCCTATTTCCAGTGTTATAGCTCAATTAGTTTAAGAATATTTAGAAGAAAATGTATTAAATAATTCGAATGAACAAATTATAACTTTCAAAAGATATGTTGATGATTGCCTTACAATAACACCAGAAGATTTTATTGAAGATATTCTCAAAAAATTCAACGAATTTAATAGAAAATTACAATTTACTCTAGAAAAAGAAATGAACAATACATTAAATTTTCTTGATATTACTCTCATACGCAAAAACAATGAAATTATCACAAAATGGCATAGAAAAGAAATTTTTTCACAAAGAACATTGAATTACAACAGTACACATCATTTATCACAAAAAAAAAGTTTAATAATCGGATATATAGACAAAGCACTAAAACTTACTTCACCTACACACAGACATGAAACATTACATGATGTCCATAAATTACTCATGAAAAACGATTACCCAATAAAACTTATACAAAAAATCACTAAAAATAGAATTCATAAACTTTACAACACATTAGAAACATCAAAAAAAGAAAATATTAACAAAAAATATATTCCTCTTCCATATATTCCTCATTTGAGTAATAAAATTTCACAAATTTTAAATGCACACGATATTAAAGTAGCCCACATCGCACAAAATCAAATTAAACAAATATATTCTAAATTGAAAAGTAAAACACCTCTTCTACAAAAATCTCATGTTGTTTATAGTATACCCTGTAATAACTGTAATAAATCATATATAGGACAAACTTTTCAAAATTTAGGAGAAAGATTAAAAGCACACAATTACACCAGAACACAAACCACAGCACTAATAAAACATAAAAACAATGAGAATCATACTTTCAAGTTTAATAGCACAAAAATTTTAGAAATAGAAAAAGATCAAAAACGCAGAGAAATTTTAGAAATGTTACATATTCTAAAAAATTTAAATAAAGTCGTAAATGATAGAACAGATATCGAACATTTGAGTTCAATATACGCAGATTTAGTTCTTTAATTTTTCTAAGAAACAACATAAATCAAAACAAAATAATTCAACAAACAACAAACTCTAACCATAACAACTCATCTTCTTAGACAAAATCTAAACATCTAGAATTTCCAATTTTTCTAATAATAAAGTATAGTTTAGAACAGGGATGGCGAACCTTTTTTGATGTCCGTGCCACAAAATCATAAAAATTCTTTTTTAAATAGGTAACGTGCCACAATAAAATTTCATTCGAAATGTTAACGTGGTGAAACTATACGTAAGTATAATTAAATAAACAAATAAAAGCAATTCTTCTACAAACAATTTTTTATTAATCAATGTTTTACAAAAAGCAATATGCTAGAAGCAATATTCATGTTAAAGACAATTATTTTTAATGTGATTTTTGTTGCTGTACACAAGATGATAAAAATTTAAAATCTGGTTCATATTTAGTTAATTTCAACAGTACCCATGCAGAGCTCGACTCATCCGTCATTTTATTCCTATATTTATTTTTTATAAAATTTAATTCTGAAAATAAAGATTCACATGTACACGTCGATAAAAATATTAATTAAAATGCCCTTGCTAATATTTTTAAACAATTATACGTGTCAGGAATTGAATTCCATATAGTTAAAATTTCATCTTCTGCAATTTAAATTATTTTATCCAATAATCGATAACTTTCAATAATTTCTAAATCATTCCTTAAATCAACAAATTTTTTGAATCCATATGGTACTTGATTGAAATTCAACTAATTCCATTTCTAATTCATTAAAATTTAACCACTGAAGGACTTTTAAATTCAATTTTTCAAATGGTATTGTATCAGGATATAAAAATATATTTTAAAGTTCTTTCAAATTCTTTTAAACTGCGCTAAATCTTGTAGAAAATTCCTGAATCAGGGATTGAATTACCATGAAAACTCTTTCGTTAATGACTCTTCATTTGGCTTTTCGTGACATTCACTGAAAAAAAAAATTTTGTATTCGGAAAATATTTATATGAATTAGAAAGAATATCACGATTAAAAATCTGTAATTTGACTTCGAACGCTTTGAATAAGTCAAACATTATAATGACCGTTTTATTACCACCTTGTAGTTTCATATTTAATTCATTTAAGTGAGAGCATAAATCAGTGAAAAAATGTAACTTTGCTAGCCATTCTACATCCAATAATTGATTGTATTGGTCAATAATGTTCTCATTATTTAGAAATAATCTTATTTCCTCCAAACAATCTACAAATCTTGCATTTCCGCGGCTTAACCAGCGTACATTATTGTATAAAAGTAAGCTATTGTACGACGAGTTTACTTCTTTTAACAATTCTTGAAATTTTTGTTTTGTGCGTGCCACAGTTTTTAATTTTGTTTTGTGCATGCCATCAAAATTTTCAAACGTGCCACTTGTGGCACGCGTGCCATAGGTTCGCCATCCCTGGTTTAGAACATGTGATCTCCAAAATTACAAGTAATGTCTTTTTAAAGACAACAATCAAATATTTTAAACCTATTTTGTACATTACGTGGGTGAAGGTTTCTGTGGTTCCCTTCCCATCTAATATCAACAGACCTGTCTGTTGATTTTGGACTAAATAGCACGTAATTAATAACTGAAGACGGCCACAGCCGCAATAAGAAATTTTTGAAAAAAAGATAAATAGTACCCTATTCTCTGACTCTTCAAAATCAAAATAATTTGAACCTATTTCGAACATTACGTGGGTAAATGTTTCTGTGGGTTCCCTTACCATCTAATAATAACAGACTTGAATGTTAATATTGGACTGAATAGCACGTAATAAATAACAAAGAACGGCCACAGCCGAAAAAATTTAGTGAAACAGTAGTCTGTTTCTATTCAAATTTTTTCAAATCAATAAATATCAAATAAATTTAAATTTTTTCAAAAGTTTTGATAAAGCCACGAATGTCGTGGCGAAACGTCAACTTTTTTTAATAAAATCGAGTTTTTTAAGATTCAACAAGCCTGTTATTGCTAATTATTTTCAAGAGATTATATATATATATATATCTATATATATATATATATATATATATATATATATATATATTATATATATATATATATATATATATATATAATATATATATATATATATATATATATATATATATATATATATATATATATATATATATATATATATATATATATATATATATATATATATATATATATATATATATATATATATAGTATATATATATATATATATATATATATATATATATATATATAAATATATATAAATATATATATATATATATATATATACAGTTCCATGAACACCTCATCCCAGGGCCGGCCTAAGGCGAAAATTGCAAGTGTTCTAGACTCAAATTTTATGCCCCTGCCGGGAGGTCTGGGGGGTATGGAATTTTTTGAAATTAACGGTCCAAAAACACAGTTTTTGTGCACTTTTGCGCCTTGTAGAACATTAAATTTATGTATGACAATTCGATTCATTATTGATTGACTTGATATGTTCAGTAATATTTCTTGTACTAAAACCACTAGGTATTATGTCAAATAAACTAATGAAAGCTTAACTCTTCATTGTTCTTGTGAACATAAGAGAGTTGTTCTTTACAGTTTACTGAGAATAATTATTTTCCCCGAAGTAAGTTTGTGGATTTTTCCATATTGAATTAGACCAACTGATAATGTGCAATTTCTAGCTAACCGAAAACTTAGGGTTTTTGTCCAATACTAGTCCAACGAAAAATCTTCCACTTTTATCGGAATCTGAACTTGGGCCATCATCCGGAGATTCTAGATAATTGTATTTTCTTTCATGTAACAACCAGAGATACTATTAAAATTATAAAATCCCAATCAACGTTATTTTCACAACCAAAATAACAGTTTACATAAACATCAAGAATATGAAATTGAAAACTTGACTCCTATAGCTAGGTAAAAACTAAAATATTCAAGTATATAACCAGAAAAAACAGAGATTCTATAAAAAAAAACCAAGACTCTAGAAATCCACCGTACTTTTAGGAGAGCTGTACTTTCAGGAAAATTCAAAAAACTATAATAACTCATTACGTTTTCAAATCATTCAAGGCAGAGTGCTATTCATGTAATTCTTCTTCTTAATTTCATGTTGTTTCTTTCAGTTTACTGATAAGTAAACACAAAAACCACATTAAAACTGTTTTCCAATTCCTACTCTGAAAAGTCTTTTATCTTACAATTCACCCTTGGAAGTAAGAAGACCAACGAACAAAGTTGCCCCATCCTGGATACAAAAGCTAGAAGACATAATAACACAATAATAGTAGAAATGGTATAGAAAAAGAAACAATATTCTAACAAATGATACACTACAGCTCGATTCCATATATAAACACGAAATATAAAGTATAATTAAAACAATTGAAAATAAGATATGAACAGAATATGTCCGAATCATAAACGTTAGAGAAGGAATTAACGGAGTTATGTTGTGAATATTTCAGAGAAAACAGTTTATCCAATGGGAATGTTAAAGAAATTGTTATTCTTCAGCCAGGAATAAAAAATCAAATTTAATAAGAAATACGAACACATCAGATCTGTATACATTTATGGCTCCATATCCCCAACATCATAATGGCATTAACAAATTAAACTAAAAATTATATTTAGACATGAGAATTCATTAAAAATCACGTGAACCATTAATTCAGGTAGATTCGGTAAGGAATTCATATATAAAAATTAAAAGATCCAATTCCGAAAACACTGAAAAGGCAAATGTGGTGTATGAAATAAGTGTGTTGATTGGTGAAGGGAGATACATAGACAAACTTCGCTAATGCGTTAAAAAGCAAGGTTGATGTTGCATAAGGTCAGACCACTTGAAAACATCACGAAGATTTGCACTTAAGCCAACATATGCGCAATTTATGATCACAGAATGAATTATGAAAAATCTAAGGTGTTTGAAACGAAATAACCATAAAAGATTAATCTTGCTGAAAATGATGAAATCAACAAACAAAAAAATTTCCCATAAACAAAAAAGACTGCCCACTCTAAAAATCGTAATTCGTATATAAATACCTGTATTTGGAAAAAATCGAAAGGAAAACTCTAGCATTATATGATGACCATCGATCCGAATAAGAGAACACAGAGGTTTTAAAAAATGAAAAGAATAAAATGTCTGGTGAAAAATATCAAAACTGAGAAAATTGCCCTGTTTAACCTCAATTCCCCAGAAATATTTTTAAATACCTAACGAAATACATGTGATGTCCCGAACTTATTTGTTTTGAATTGAGAAACGAAATATGTTTCGAGCCTTTGCAAAAATCCTATAAATAAAAACATTCAAAAATTCAGTAAGTAATTACATTAAAAAAACTGAGTTTCTAGATAAAACTAACTGTATGCCAAATTAGGAACTTCAAATCAAAGACACCATAAAACGTAAACTTAAGATATATATATATAGTATATAATATATATATATTACTATATATATATATATTTATATATAAATATACTATATATATATATATTATATAATATATATATATATTAGTATATATATATATATTATACTATATAGTATATATATTATATAATATAATTATAAAATATAATAATATATATTATACTATAATAATATATATATATATATATATATGTTTATCTAGTATATATATATATCTATATATATTTATGATATATATACTACCATACTATATATATAATACTATATTGTTAACACTTTAGAACAATGCGACCGTTTTGTTTAAATATAAGAATGCTTTAGGTCAGCATCCACAAAATACTCATATAAAAACAGCGGCATCTCCCCCGCAGTTTTCAGTTCTTCTCATGTTCCAAGCAAAAAGCCACCTCCAAGGGGAGTTCATTCTCTATTCCAAAAACGAACGCATGGTTCCATCTTTTTGTTATTCACCATAATTACTGACATAAGCTACGTTAAACCATTGCCTTATATCTACGCATACTTGTGAATAAGTGTATTGGAAGTATAGATCAGTTAATAAAGTTATTCTAATATATCTTGCTACGATCATTATTATTCACAAATGGAAATAATTACATCAAGATGCCAATACAGCCGATAAGTGCTATAAAGTGTGTTAATGAGAAGCGCAAATCAGTGCTATAAACGTGCAACTAAAGCCATAAGGCTGCTACAATGTGGCACTCAAGTAACGGTTTACCAAGGTCTACGTGTTAAGAGTTTATGGAGCTATCTCAATAAACAGCTACCGCTGGGTTCAGATCCATCCTGATAGGATAATACATTGAGTGTAGGATAGAAACTGGCAAGTAATTAGAGCAAGTGTCCCCTAATTTGAAGGTTCCAAACCTGTATGTTGTACCTCTGAGCAGTGTCCCAGAGGCATACAACATAAAAATTTTGGTGTCGAGAAGTGGGATTCCTTTCAAAAAGCATTCAGTTTGGTGTTAAGAAGTTGGAGTACATCGATACTTACCGGTCGTCAATCTGCCCATCCTTAGGCAACATTCATCGTAGATTCCCGTACGGGCATCTTCGTAGACACTTTTCATGTAACAACCAGAGATACTATTAAAATTATAATAATCAATAATGTTTATTTTCACAACCAAAATAACAGTTTATCATAACATCAAGAATATGAAATAAAACTTGACTCTATAGCTAGGTAAAAATTAAAATATTCAATTATATAACCAGAAAAAACAGAGATTCTATAAAAAAAACCAGACTCTCAGAAATCCACCGTACTTTTAGGAGAGCTGTTACGTCAGGAAAATTCAAAAAATATAATAACTCATTACGTTCAAATCATTCAAGCAGAGTGTATTCATGTTAATTCTTCTTTTATTTCATGTTGTTTCTTTCAGTTTTACTGATAAGTACTTAGTTTTGTCCATTATACTCAAATTTCAACTTGATGTAGGTAGGTTTTAGGTTAGGTTATCTACTGTTTAACAGAGATAATATTGTCTTCAATCGAAACACAATGAACCACTGGAAAATACGAAGTCCAAAAAAACACAAAAGCTAAACGTTCGAAAACTCAAAATGAAATGAACGAAAATACCATTACAAACAATGTAAACAATGCGTTAATGGCCCATGCTCTAATACCGATATTAGCCGTTCCGGCGCTACGATCTTAATTTCAGAAGACGCCAATTGGCTAGAAAAGCAAAGCTGGGGGAGGGGGGCAGGAAGAGTCACAACACTTTCCGCGTCCCGCCACGAGGCGACTGTTCTACTGACCTTGGACCTTGGTCAAGGGCATCAGACTTACTGTATTTCAGAACTTATTGGGGTAGCCGGGTAGATCTTCGGTTTCACATTGAATTTTAACTGTAATAGTTTTAAGACAAAATTCCTTCTATAGTCGGCGGCAAATCATTGGAAGCTTGGGACTTTTAGCTGTGTGAATCAATTTTTCTATCCACAAACTGACAACGACGCTGGGCGAGGGGTGTAGAGGGTAGTGTACAGCTGTTTAGTGTCCAAGCTTCCAATGATATGCCGGCGAGTATAG
>JARQZK010002956.1:272500-367500 GCA_030704885.1 Cynegetis impunctata | reverse complement strand
AAGAAAATTATTTACGTTTAAAATTTGAAAACTTCACCCTTGATTTATATATATACTTATGTATATTTATATATGTGTGTGTGTGTGTGTGTTTGTAATAAATTTTTATGAGATAATAAATAATAAAATTTATATGTTGCCACACGATGCTAGATAATCTTCATAACTTACAATATATATGAGAAAAGTGATGATAATACAATATGACCTATCAAAACGGTGCAGTTTTAGTCACGTTTGAAAAAATAGAAAACTATTCTACTGAAAATTTTTTGACAGTCTAACCAACCATTCGAATTTTGATTTCAAGATTTGATAACAAAAATAATAATTCATTCGACCAACTTATAGAGGACAATACTTCTAAAAATACGAAAAATAATAGAAACTATACCTAAATGGAAAGTCCATTTAAATTTTTTTGGAGTTAGAAACTATGAATCAAATGGAAAACAAACTGTAAAAATATTTACAACGACCATAAAACACTTATAATCCGTGCATTTGTAAAACATTCAATATATCGCGGAATGCTTGTGACGCGACAAAAAAAAATATTGCAATTAGACCATACAAAACATAAAAAGAGATCTTCACCATTAAGTTCATGTTAAATAATGAGCTTGCGAAAT
Organism: Cynegetis impunctata; assembly: GCA_030704885.1. NCBI lineage: Eukaryota > Metazoa > Arthropoda > Insecta > Coleoptera > Coccinellidae > Cynegetis > Cynegetis impunctata. The sequence goes on along the minus strand of JARQZK010002956.1, from coordinate 366,868 downwards.
GAAAATACTCCGGAGTGTCTTCAGTGCAAATTTTACCACGCTGCCGCAGTTAAATTAGCTTGGAGAGGAGGTGAGGCCGTTGCTGCTATGTAGAAAAAAGCCATAAGAATGACAATTCTATAAGCAGTTAGGTAGAATATAACCCAATTTGTTAGCAAGAAATATCAAAGAGGTTCAAGAAGTGGAAAGGAGACTAAATGGCTAGTGGAAAATATCAATGATGTCAACATATGTCCAGTTGAATCCAAAAGATGTTTTCTATAATAAATGGATCGACAAAATCCGCTGATGATATTTATTGGTTTAGATACAGAAAAAAAACAAAATTACCAATCACTCTTATAGATCCTCAGCAGTCAGTCAAATGGCTAAAATTGGTGTTCAAAAGCAAAAACTATTGAAAATAACGAGTCACAATGATGTCAACATATGTCCAGTTGAATCCAAAAGATCTTTTCTATAATAAATGGATGGACAAAATCCACTGCTGATATTTATTGGTTTAGATACAGAAAAAAAAACAAAATTACCAATCACTCTTATAGATCCTCAGCAGTCAGTCAAATGGCTAAAATTGGTGTTCAAAAGCAAAAACTATTGAAAATAACGAGTCACAAAACTCATATTTTTTTTTCTTGTGCTATCATCAATGGTTCGTTAAGATAATCGATCCATCGTTTCATTAAAAACTAGCTCGCTAACCTCAGAAAAAAATTAAGTTGTTTAAATTCAATTTAAATTCGAAAACCTTAACTAACGTTTGACTACTTACTGTGAAAAAATATTGTACCGGACTGAGTCAGCAAATAATCTTAAGAACTAGCCTATTTAATTCTCTTTCGAAAATGGTATATCATCTGTGGTTTCCTTTTTCAAAAGACTAAAATTCCAATTTTGGTCATTGAAGTCGTGCTACTTGCGAAATACTTCAAAGTGGAAATAATACATAATAAAAGGTGCAAGCGTCTATTGTTGGCAAATTACGACGAGGTAGTTGTAGAAAATATCTGAAACCGATATACATTATTCTTTTTTATTCATTGTTGTAGGTAGAAGTCCAAATAATAAATAGAACAAAAGGCCGTTTTTCAATAGATTTTCGAAATGTCTACCACCGAAAATATCTACCACCGAGGATAATGCGCCCTTACTGCACGAGCATAGTGTGCAGGGCTCTCATCATTTTGCAACCACATCCTTCATCCTAATCAATCAAGCAGCACGTGAAATGAATGATTTGAGTTCAAGGCGTCTGAACGGACAATTTTTGAGGAGATGCAGGTTGTTTTTAATAGTCGGTGGTAGATATTTCGGAAATTTATTGTGAAAATATTGATTTGAATTTCAGATCAAAGTTCCTTATTTACTTCTAACGATGTAACAATCTATTGAAATAATCCTATGTTCTGTTCATTATTCGAACTCCTACCTACAACAATGAATAAAAAGGAATAATGAATAGCGGTTTCAGATATTTTCTACAACTACCAGGTTGTAATTTGCCGACAAAAGACGCCTGCACCTTTCATTAAATATTATTTTTTATATGAAGTATTTCGCAAGTAGCACGAGTTCAATGACAAAAATTGGAATTTTTAGACTTTTGAAAAAGAAAACCACAAATACTTCACTATTTCCGAGAGAGCATTAAATAGGCTAGTTTCTAAGATTATTTTCTGATTCAGTCCGGTACAATATTTTTTCACAGTAAATATTCAAACTTTAGTTAAGATTTTCGGATTTAAATTAAATTGAAACAACTTAATTTTTTTTTTTGAGGTTAGCGAGCTAGTTTTTGATGAAATGATGGATCGATTATCTTAACTAACTGTTGATGATAGCACAAAAAAAACCATAAGTGAGAAGATATTTATATTTACAACAGGCGAGAAAATGACCAAAAGTATAGATTCTGACAAAAAAACATAAGAGTGGTAATATCTTGGAAACCTGAAAACTTTTGCTGAGGTCATGTTGAAGATATCTGACTGGCCTGAAGCCAATCTACCTCCAGTGTCACTCTGACGTATTATTTACGGGACACCCTGTATATAAATCCCGGGTGTTGAAAAACAAAGTTTAAATATTTTGGAAGCTTATTCTAGACCTCTAAATAAGTGAAAAGTTTCATATAAACATGGGTCCGAAAATGAGCCGCTTTGGAGATATGAGAGATTTTCAGTTTTCAAAATATTAACTACGAGCGCAACCAAATACGATAAATCACAAAAAATATTCGATTTATTTTTAACTTCTAGTATTTTACAGAAGATGTTTCATGGACCACCGTCCATTTCAATGCAGGAAATACAACGTCGCATGAAGGAATTACGTACTCTTTCAAAAAGATCTGGTTGTGTTCAGATCGTTTGATAGGATAGTTCAATCCGATGTTGCAACTCTTCGATGTTATTCACAGAGATTGCATACAATAAACTTTTCAAATAACATCAAATACAAAATCCAAAGGACTCAAATCGGGAGATCTAGCGGTCCGTGGTACTGTTCCGTGGTACAACTATTTGTCCTAACAAACGATCTTCTAAAATACCTAGTCAGATATTCATACTGAAACGCTGTTAATGCCTGGATTCATGAATGGCGTGTGAATTTTGATCCACACAAATATGGCTATTATGAAAGTTAAAAATATCATCTTTGTATTGCCGGCTTCATCAGAGAAAAGAATATTAGAAGCCAAATGCGGATGTTCAGCAATCTTTGTTAAAACTCATTGAATATCCTGCTGGCTTGATGATCAGGAGGATTAAGAGCTTGAACGTGTTGAATATAGAATGGATATAGAAGTTGTTGATGCATAGTTTTCCAAACAAGGAGGCCAATTTTTCCTACTTCCGCTGAAATTCTTCATACACTTGTAACAAGATTTTCAGTCACAATATTTGATATTTGCTCTGCAGCTTCTGGAGTACTTACAGATCTTGGACGTATCACGAGCGTTTTTTCGAAGGAACCAGTTTGCCTCAATCGTCTGAAAACTTGATTGAACGTCACATGAGAAGGAAGTTGACGACGATCGGGATAAGCCTCTGCATAAAGGCGAGTGGCTTCAGGACCACTTCCGTTGGGACGGTCTCACATGAAAACCATATCAATTATTTCAATATTAAAATAATGCATTTCAAATTCAGCAATAATAACTTTTTTTTAACAACGAAGTGAAAGAAAGTAAACAACTCGAATCGGATACAAAATATTCAAAAGTACGTAAATGTCATCTGAAAAGCAAATGTTTGATGCCAGCTGTGTTTTTTTCATGAACCGACTCAAAAACATTTTAATTGTTAGTTCAGTAGAAAAGACAGCTGACAAATGAAAACAGATCGAATATCGTATTTCGTTCCGCTGAAACGGCTCATTTGCGGATCCATGTTTATATGAAATTTTTTACTTATTCTGAGGCCTATAGTCAGCTCCCAAAGTATTGGTATCTCATTTTTCAGCACCCTATATATATATATATATATATATATATACGTATATATAATACGTATATATAATATATATATATATATATATATATATATATATATATATATATATATATATATATATATACGTATATATATACATATATATATATATATATATATATATATATATATATTTGTATTGTTGTTGCCTGTGAACTATTTTCAACTTTTTGATAATTATTAGCAATAACAGGCTTGGTGAATCTCAAGAAAGTTTTGAAGAAGCCACGAATGTCAGTGCGAAACGTAAACTTTTTAATGAAATCGAGTTTTTTTGAGATTCACCAAGCCTGTTATTGCTAATAATTAGCAGAAATTTATATATATATATATATATATATATATATATATATATATATATATATATATATATATATATATATATATATATATATATATATATATATATATATATATATATATATATATATATATATATATATATATATATATATATATATTCATATAGAATGCGAGTTATTACTTTTCATAAAAGCAGTGTTTCAATGATTAAATTATAACTAACGTAATTAACCAGTTGACTATCTCTATGTTCATTCAGACTATTGACATAAATTACCAATATATTTTTTCATCTAATTAAACATGTAATGACTCGCTATATTATTTGCATTTTTGAAATATCTGTTTGACATAAAGAAAATTTTCAAGCTGTCACAATCATAGCTGAGACCAAATTCTGGTAGATTTTATCGAAGCAGAACCTGTTTGTGAATGGTATTAAGGGAACGTTAACTTCTCACATTTTGTAATATTCAACTCAGATCAGATAAACGACGGAAATTAAAGAATTCAAGCAATCGGTTCGAATTTAAATTCCCGGAAAAGCTCAATTGCAAAACCTTTCTGTTGAACTGAAAGTGAAGATTTGTACCACCCAATTAAATTGAACGTCATCAGTTCGATTTTCATATATATTCATATAGGTATATATATTATATATACTATAAGTAGTGTATAGAGCATATTTTCCCCGAAAATATAATGAACCAAATAGACAATGAATCCATGAAATAAGTCGCACATCTCTACAGTGAGATTAGGAAATAAGAGTATTTCATAAAAAAAACAAGAAAAAGTAAGTTCTATTTATGGAAAGGTTCAATCTAAACCAATGCAAAACACATAACAAAGATGTCACATCTATATAAAACTAAAGAAAGGTGTACGTTTCAACTCAGGAACTTCTTGCTGGTTAGAAAAGGAAGTAAACGAGGAGGAGAGTTTTTTTGAAATGAGTTAAAGAGTCCCAGTTTCATTTATTTATTCTAAAGGAATATAAATTACTACTGCAAATTCAACTCTTCCTGAAAAAAAACTATAAATCGAAACAATAAGTATGTTGAGAAAGCAGCAGTAATGGTTGTTCAGGAAGTTGAGAACATTTCTACGGAAATGAAAAGAAGAGATTGAAATAAAACACATATTTTCAAGGAAATGAAACTAATTCTTCAAATATTAAAATTATTTCAAATGAAGCTATGAAAAATGAAATTATTTCTGACAATCATGAGTGAAGAACATTTTAATAATATTTTCATAAACCACTTCAATTATGGCCAACAATTATAAATAGGTAATCTGATAAATGACAATGCTTCTGCTTTCGCCAGCAAGCATAGATTTATTATTGGATAAATATTACAGCAAAAAATCGCATAGATGTACAGCTGATGACAAAAATTAAAATATACGAAACCAGAAAACCAAATTGATATAACAAAGTCTACTTAGAACAAATCAGAGGAAGGAGAAAAAATCCTGTTTCCAAAGTAATCAGACACCTTAAAGTCAGTAAAAATCACTTTTCAATATCCCATTCTCTAGAGATGCTAACATAATAGTGCATTGAAATATTACATTATTTTCGGCTTAGCTTGCTTTTGTCAGAGGGCGCAATTTTATTTTTAGATATCAAGGAGGGGTTAGTGTAAAGTTAAATCCAAGTTTGTGGTGTTGCAACCCTTGTCCCATAGCCGCCATCTTCGAATAAGGGTTACAAACGGTTTCAATGATAAATCTGACAAACTATAGGTCTTACAAATAAATTATTCCAACAGTTATTGTTGTACATGAAACTTTCTACAATTTTTATTTTGTAGCTTTTAGTCGTAGAATCAAAAAGAGGCGAAAATCGATGATAATTTAAGAAAAATATTCCATTGGTCGTTATAACTTTTTTCTGGTCTTTTTACAAAAAAAATGATAAAAGCCCATTTTTACAGAGAGATTTCAAACGAATACTTTTCATTATAAACTTTTTGAAGTTGATTCATTAATTAAAGTTTCACAGCGCTGCGAAACGAATCCTATTCTCCATTGATTAAATATGAAAAGTTACATTTGAGGTAGCATTTGTCACAGGATGCAATTTCATTTTTTCGATATCAGGGATAGGTTAGTGTAAAGTTGAGTCCAAGTTTGTAGGTTTGCAACCCTCGTCCCACAGGCGCCATCTTAAAAAAGGTTTACAAATGGTTTTTATGATTAATCTGACGAACTATAGGTTTCCAAAAAAATTTTCACAACATTTTTTATTGCACATTAAATTCTCTACAACTTTGATTGAGTAACTTCTAGTCGTAGAACCGAAAATATCAGAGTTATATGCGAATTCCAAGAAAATTTTAGAAAAAATTCAATAAAGAGAAAAAATCTGTCACATAAATTGGTTTGAAATCGAAATTAATCTTTAGATGATATAACTAAAATATATACCAAATATGTACACGAACACTTTGGACTCTCTGCTAGCGTTGTATTTGACGGCTACTAAGACGACCCCGATGCCGCAGGAACAAAGTTTGAAATTTGACAAGAACCCGGTACCGACGTTATTACTAGAGAAATTTCTTGGTATTGAGAAGGACAAAGCTAATTTCATTGTATTTCTGAAAACTTTATTCTCGGAAGTGCCTCCCAGTATCGACCAAGCAGAATCAGATGCAGATACTCTCATAGTTTGCTCTGATCTTTCTGCATCTCAATCGTTTGATTCAGTACCTATTGTTGCTGCATACTTATCTTGTGCACGGCACATAATCAAATGAAATTTTTTCGAAACCATCGAAAGGAGGTAGAGCAGAACCATTATATTTTCCGTCAGGTTTTATGTAAGGAGACGTTATTGCGGATAATTTTCTGTTTCTCTATGCTTCTTCAGGATATGGCACAACTTGAGCAGCTTACAATATGGGTATAATTAAATTTCTGGAAACCCTGGTGAAACATCTAGAGTTAGCAAGTGGAACAGTGTTGTTCCACTAAGTAATTAAAACGACCCTGAAGACAGGGACTAGTAGAAATGTGGACATATATTGATGACAGACAAATCTCGAAATCTCCAGTACCCCTGAGCTTCTAGATTTGATATTCTGCAGATGCAAAGAAAGCTGTTGAGCGATGTATGGATGTCGGAGAGCAGGCCTTAAGTCTTCTACACTGTTCCTCATAATTGTTTTGGGAAGACTTGCAGTAACAAAATGGAAATCTCAAAATTAATTTAGAAAAATAATTTTGACGATGAACCGCCGACAATGACGCCACTCTCTTATCCGGTTCTTCATCTAGTATACACGATATATACACACCTAAGATAGGATGTTGCGCATGAGTGGGCGGTCGTTAATAAGACGCGTGACGTCACTCACGACCTTATTTGTATTGCTGAGATAGCAGCTTTGTATGTTTTTCTCTATTCCCGCGTTTATTTAATTAGTTTTTACTGTGAAATTTCTCTTCGAAGTATTAAAACGCGATTTTCATTGAAACGGTGCAAGATAGAGTAAACTGGCAAAAGAATTAATTTGTAGAGTACAAAATTTACTATAAAACTAGTCTAGGAGGGGAATGCGAGATTAAATAAAAACGCGAAATCATTTTATAAAAAGTGGACTTTCATTTATGGTTTTTACACAGGCATATTTTTCCATTTAAATAGTTTCGAAATAGTAAATACTGGATATCAAGATAACATTTCATTTCGTACATATCACGTATTCTACATTTTATTAATATTTAATAATTAACAACTTACTTATTCTTTTTCTTATTTTTTTGGGAATTAAACCACAATATGTTTTTGTATTTTTTATTTCAACGTTTCGGTAGCGTTCTAGTTACCGTTGTGAAGATGAATTAAATTTTTAAACAATTTTAGGTCTCTATCAGACACAACGAAATAGATTGACAACAAGAAAATCAATAATATTTTGAACCTTGTTGTCAAACCAGACAATTGGATTTAATTTTTGATCGTTTACTATTTTGGCTCAAAAATGTTCCATGTGAATATTTGATAAAGCTGGTGAGAGGCAAGAGCCCATGGCAAGACCAAAATTCTGTTCATAAATCGTTATTGAATTGAAAATATGTTTTTGTTATTTATAAGTAATGGGAACGTACAGAAGATTAACAACTTAGATTACACATATCCACGACAAGATAAAAATGGTTCATACATTTAAAATAAACAGACTCAAATTTACGGTACCTGTACTAGTTAGTGTTATTCAGAATAAAATATAACAAAACAAAACCCTATTAAAGAAAATTACCAAAAAAATAATAACAATGAAAACCACGTGATGATTCGCTTAAATTTAAATCAATTTGCCAAGTGACAATTGTCAAATCTCTGTTTTATAAGGATAAAGTCTACTATATTTTAATTAAGTTTAAGTTTTCTTCCACTTCCTTTTACGGGCAATTTGGTCTGTCAAACTTTTTCGTTGTGTCTGATAGGGACCAAAAATTGTTTAAAAATTTAATTCATCTTCACAGCGGTAACTAATACGCTACCGAAACGTTGATATAAAAAATACAAAAACAAATTGTGGTTTAATTCCCAAAGAATAAGAAAAAGAATAAGTAAGATGTTAATTATTAAATATTAATAAAATGTAGAATACGTGATATGTAGGAAATGAAATGTTATCTTGAAATTCGGTATTTAATATTTCGAAACTATTCAAATGTAAAAATCATAAATAAAAGTCCACTTTTTATAAAATGTTTTCGCATTTTTATTTAATCTCGCATTCCCCTCCTAGACTAGTGTTGTAGTAAATTTTGTGCTCTACAAATTAGTTCCTTTCCCAGTTTATTCTATCTCGCACCGTTTTAATGAAAATCGCGTTTTAATACTTCGAAGAGAAATTTCACAGTAAAAAATGAGAGTTTTGAGTGATAAGTATCACAAATTTCAAAACTTTTATGTCTTTAGGGAATAGGACAGATCATTTAAAACATACTTTGTCTCTACAGTTTTTTTGTAACTAATTAAATAAACGCGTAAATAGAGAAAAACATACAAAACTGCTATCTCAGCAATACAAATAAGGTCGTGAGTGACGTCATGCGCACGACGAACGGAAAATGAAACACGGGAGCATACGGCCCTGTCTAGTATATGATGTAGAAGGTCAACCAGATCCTGAACAGGAGCTTGGTCCTTCAAAAATTAATGAATAATAATATTGCGTTATCATTAATCAAATAGATCATCATAAAAAAAATTTAAAGATTATTGAAAGTTATGACAAACCAAAAATATTTATGTAGAGTTATGAATACTGAAGAATAGTATTCGTTTCGCAGCGCTGTAAAACCTTGAATAATTAATGAAATTCAAAAACCTTATGATGAAAATTATTTCTTAAATATCTCTCTATAACAATGGTCGAACATAATTATTTTGTAAAATGATCAGAAAAAAGTTATCGACCAATATTAATAATTATCATAATGAATCATAATTAATTAACTCAAATTTATTTCTACTGGTAATATCATCTTTATTGCACTATATACCCATAATATATATATATATATATATATATATATATATATATATATATATATATATATATATATATAAATATATATATATATATATATATATATATATATATATATATATATATATATATATATATATATATATATATATATATATATATATATTTATGCTTATTCTATTACGACCTACCAGAAATGCTTCTAGGGATTTGTCTTCTTCACTGTCGTCGTCCACCCATTTACCTATTTTTGGGTGCACTTGTTCCAAAAAGTGTTTTGCTCTGATGTCCGTGCTCTGAAAACAATGTATATTATTTTTCATATTGCTATAATGTTCTATCATTTTTGCAATAAATTTTTTATTTATCTTTTTATAGAATATCTATTCTCTGTTGAAACCTCCTTTTCCTGATCTATCTTCTATCCTCACTCCAGCAATGATTTCCCTCCACTGATGCTCTTCTTGACGAATTGTGGAGCCCGTGATCCCAACGATCTGAAATATATTTAATAATTAGTATAATTTTCTAAGACATTTGACCTTAATAAGTATATGATCTGAGGTTATATTCCCTCAATTAATGTGCGAGTCTATTTCCTCATATATAATTATGTATGTATAAGAATAAACTACTGAATATAAATATAGATGTATATATATATATATATATATATATATATATATATATATATATATATATATATATATGTATATTAGGGTGCTTTTTTTTTTTTTAAATTTTTTTTTTTGGTCCCATCGTGAAATTTATTAACTCAAATTGTCATCTATTTTCGCTTATAACTTTGTTATTTTCGAATCTACTACTAAAAGTTACTAGACTAAAGTTGTGAATAATTTCATTTGCAACAAAAAATATTCGAATAGTTTTTCTGTGCGATCTATAGTTTGCGGGATTAAACTCCTTTTTCCACGATGGCGACCGTGAGGCAAGGGTTGGAACTCCACAAACTTCTCTCACACTAACCTCTCACACTAACCTCTCTTTACTGTATAAAAAATCAAATTGCGTCCTCTCAAAAATGAAACCCAAATGTAACTTTTCAATGGACTATAAAGCCTGTAGCAATTGAGTACGGCTTAGTTGGCATCACCAGGTCAAGATACCAGTCGGAAACAAATTAGTGGCTCCGAAGTGCAGCACTGATGAAGAGGTGCTGCGATTCAAGAGGTAGAGTCATTCGGCCAAGCATTAAAATTGCACTTGCTTTTAACGTGTATTTTAGCTGAAATGATTCTGAACAGTCTAGAAGGTCTCTGATAAATTGAAGGCTGAACTTGAACAGAACTGTAAACGAAGCTGAATGATGACACGCTTACCCAACATGTGATGAAGCAAAGTGTCCAATTGTGCGTTTCTCGAACACAAATCAAAAGTGCACTGTTATTCTTCGGAGTGAGCAGGACAACTGCTGCCTTGAGGCTCATTAATTTCACATGATAGATGAAGCAGTTCAGTGAAGTTGAAGTTTCGGTAACTGTAAATTGCGAACTTTACCATTCTTTCATGCAAGTTGCCGCTTGCAATTAGCAAAATGAGCTCATTCATACCTTCAACACATGTGTTGTCTTGCCAGTACCTATCCCCAGAACTTTGAAGATTCCACAAAATACTTTGCTGTGAGCATATCAGATTCATCTGAATCTGGAAACTGGTCTTCTTATGCAAAATACCTCATTTTAATTACGCAGATATTGTATCAGAAGTGTATTCGTGGAGGAGCTATATCAACATCAATTTACTCGGCAAGAAGTTCTCTACATCGGGGCAACATGTAGATTATCTCACATCTGGGAGAAGACATGATGATGATATAAAGAACCTCTGAATTCTTTTAACTAACACTTTCGCTTTCCAGAATCACTAACATTCGTTTTACCACATAGCATGCTTTGTTAGTAACTATGATATAAATTGCCTACAAGAAGGCAAGGTTTCATTAAGGAAGATGATAAAGAAAAAGTTTGAGGAATAAAAAAGTATTAACAAAATTGACAACGTCATGAAATTGATTGATTCTATTCTCATATTTCAATGAGAAGCTATTTACAATAATGAGACGAGGAAAAAGAAGACCTTCTCCGTTAAGACGTGCTCCATTTTTTATTATCTATATTTTATGAAAGAGCGATGAGAAAAATAAATGAGCCTGCTTTATACGATATCTTTCCTGTTCACAGCATCATTTCAGAACCTAAACTACGCACTAATGTGACTGATGGTGGATTTTTCCTACTTCGAATCGGTATCAACCTTCCCAGTGATATTTGATGAATATGTAACTTACACGAAAAAACACTATGGTGAATGCACTATTAGTATTTTTGGTCATTCTATCACTGTCAATAGCACAAAACTTGCTGAACAGAAATTTCGAACAACCTTTTTCATCGTATTAGTCGGTATCACCTTTACGGAAGAGAAGGCAGTGATGTTTCAACACTCAAATACTGATGTCAGATTCATCAGTTAGCTGACACAGAAAAATAATTGCTGATGAATCGGAGGCAAATGCTGATGATGATACAACGATAGTGAAGTGTATGCATTACAAAAAGTAAAATCTGGTTCTTCTTCTATAGTCATCGCCAAGGATGTAGATCTGCTGGTTCTGTTGATTACTTTAGCTCAAAAAACTCTAACAAGAGTTATAGTTTTTCAACAAGAAAAGGGTATTGAGAAAAACAGAACTAATTCCTTCACAGAATTGCAGGAACATGACATGCCAGAAGCATCTTGTCCATTCATAGATTTAGTCGCTACTAGAGCACTTCCGCAATTTTCTAGAAAGGAAGTATTCAACTGATCAATTATTTACGAAAACAGCAGTCTGCATTGATCTTCCACGTCTATTACAGGGCTGGATAAACAGCGCTACTCAGCTCTTCTAAATCAACCAATGATGAGGCTACATCTACCCTTCCTACCACCAACTAGAGGTTAAATAGATACAGATTATTTTTGCAAACTCAGGAACGGATAGGCAATAACCAGTCACCTGCTGATTCGGGTTGAATGGTACAATTTTTGAAATGATACTATTTTTCTCAGCCGTTTCTCTTAACAAGTTAGTAGTAGGACAAAAATGAGTGAAAGAGTTATTGTAGCTCATTTCGTCATTTTGTTTGTATATAGATTATTTTTCTCTAAGATTGATAGTTTTCGAGGTATAAGCAAAAAATTGGAAAAAGGAGACTCCTCCTGCTCCTCGATCTAAACCCCCAACCTCGGAGATTTTCTACACACATGAACCTAGGTCTGAAGGTTGCATTCAGGACTATTTTAAATACTCAGCATTTTTTGTTCTCAATTTTTCAAATTTGTAATCTTCCTGATAGTTTTAATTGATCTTTCGCTGATCTCTAACTGAAATTAGATAAAATATCCGATGAATCTATGTTTTTTGAGCCCATTATCGGAGATATTTCTAAGAGTGACAATTCTCGAAGGTTCTTCGAGATTTCAAAAAATGACGGTTTATCGTAGAATTGAACAACTTGAAGTCGTAGCAAACCAGAAACACTTTTGAGGTTAGATTTTCGATTCGGTTCAGAAACGCTCTCGTTGGGATAAACGCAGCAAATTGATTTATATGCATACCTTGTGTAACTACTGAATTGCGAAGTAATGGATACCGAACACCTAACGCGATAATATCTGAAAGAGACACATATGTCAGCGAGAATTATTCGACGTTCGATTGAATAAAAGTCTGCCATTAATGACGGGTCGTCTATATATCTATTTTATCTTTTCTGAATCGAGTCAAGAAGTTACAAGAAGATAGCATTATTTCAACGCTGAACGAACTTGAAGCTTTCAAATGAACAATTGCTAGTGAGCAATAAACATATTTTAACCACAAAATTGAATTGAGCTTCTGAACAGCTGACAGCTGCTTATGGAAGAATTGGTCATCCAAGGTTATATTGAAGTTACGCCGATTCCTAACATATGCATTGTTTTTAGTTCCACATTAATAATTAAGGATTGAGTGGAGTCCTTATTCAGTTACTTGGTTGCTTGTATCTTGGTTATATTGAAAGCATTCAGTTTATCAGATTTCGTTTAGAAATGAAATGAGGGTCGCTTTTTCAGACTTAGCTAGTTGATGCACAGATGCAGATGCTTACTGTCGTCAGTTAGTCTCACAGTTAAGCTTCTAGTCGAATGAAGCAGATCAATATCATATAAAAGGAGAAGAGTCAGTGACAGAAAAGAAATTCAAGTCTTTAGATATTAACAGTATGGGGGTTGTAACTTGCACCATGGACCGCATTACTCGTTCACTTTTCATGGAGAAAGCTTTCGATCAAACCGCATAGTTGTTTGAGAAGACCCTAAGATTAGACCTAAACTTAGTCGGAGGGCTTTTTAATATCTAAGGCTGACACATTCTCGATAATGTCGATAGCCGTATAGATTATCACTAGTTGGATTATTATGTTCGAGGTGTTTCAGAACCTGTGAATTGGAGCATGAATTCTTTACTTCAGTATTTCGAAATGGTAGCAGCAAGTCCATATTCTACAGTCTAGTTATTTCAGGATGCGAGAAATGCTACAAATATATATGTATGAATGTATATATATATATATATATATATATATATATATATATATATATATATATATATATATATATATATATATATATATATATATACATTATATATATATATATATATATATATATATATATATATATATATATATATATATATATATATATATATATATATATATATATATATTTATATTATATATATATATATATATATAAATATATATATATATATATATATAAATATATATATATATATATATATATATATATATAAATATATATACATATATATATATATATATATATATATATATATATATATATATGAAAGCCTTTCAGCATTAAATATAGGAGAAAAAGCATTTACGGATATTGAATATTGGACCGAAGGAGGACGTAGTCCTTTAAATATGAAGAATTGATAATTAATTGTCTTCTTTCAAATTTTATGTATATCGTTCACATGATATCTATAGATCTGCGGAAAAGTACTCACATTAATCATCTCATTCACATATATATTCCGAGTACAAAATCACTTTCAACTGATATTTTCTATTGTTTAGTGTCATCAAAATGACATATATATGTTCATGAATATAGGTAGTTCTTCTATTTCGTGTAAACGGATGTGAAAACAACCCTCTCTGTTTAAAGTGCATAGAATAGAAATAGTATCCATCTTAAAATATTAATGTCAATATCCCCAATTTTAAGAAGTTACACGAACTGGTTGCTTAAGTCATCATTTCTTTTCAATTTATTTGAACCTGAATCAACAAAATGGTTAAAAAACTAGAGCTTGAAATATGTAATCGAATAACGAAATTTGCGCTATTATGCTAATAAGCTTGTGGACAGTCATTTGGAAACTTATATGCAATTTTATACCTCATCTCAAATTTTGAAGTATCCTAAGTTTCGTGGAGAAGCCTTTGATTGAAAGATATGGTAATTTTCGAATGCTTCACGAATTGTTTTCTCTTCAATTGTTTCGGGACAATGTAACGGGACTCACTTAATTTTCAGAGAAATGGAAGCAGGTCAAGCGAATAAAGATTTGCGAGGACGAAGCTATTGACAGATGCAATTCTGCCATCGGATGAAATAATGTCGGGTCAATAATCGAATCGCTTTATCTTCTTCTAGATGTTAGTCTAGAATCTAAATTATCATTGGAATGGAAATTGGTGGCGAAAAGTATAGCTTCAAAAATTTCATACCCCCTTACATATCTGCTCGAAAATTCCTAATTTTCCTCTTAATTTGGAAATTTGCTACTCCGTAACAATTCTTCTGATCGAAAATTCCAAATCGTGGCACGACATCTCAATCTCTCGTCTGTTTAAAAAAAAAACTTGTTTGAAAATCGTCAATTTTTAGAGGAGAGGTACTTCATTTCAAATTGAGAGTTCACGTTGAGCGTACTTTACTTTCCTAGGCTCTGAACTACAAATTACAACATTTAAAAGGAGAGTCCCTCAATCTTTTCGGGAATAATACCCAAAGCACCAAAGAATATATGCTTGTCCCATCAACCTCAATGCATAATAATGCAATTATTTGTTTTTCGTTTCTCTTATTTGTTCAGTATTATGTTCAACTGAACCAAGATGCTCTCAAAGCATTGATTTCTGAAAAGCGTTAGATTAGTTTCATAAAGTATCAAAGGAAATCATGTATAACAACAAGAGAATAGTTATATCAATGAACAAGGATTACAATTTCTCAAAGCATTAAATCTACTAAAAATGTCATCACCTTGTATAGCTGTATTAGTAGCATCGACCAACAGAACAGTTTACTTCAGTTCAGCGTAGTGATAACAAAGTAAATTTAAAGAACGTAGCAGTAAAGTAATAGTGGTTGGACTTAAGTCATATAGAATAGAAAAAATGGAACCAGTGGTTGCTGATTCTGCAGATTTTTTGAATTAAGAAAGAATTCATTTTGAAGGGTTATTAAAAACAATTCTATCGAAACTGCTGTCATATCATCTCCTGAGTGGAGTTTCATTACCAGACGAACAGCGAAGTTGAATTCAACTTTGAAAAAAATTTGCAGAACAAGAATAGCGACGACATCAAGAATAATCAGAAGAAAACGACTAGGATAATAGGAATGAAAAGGAAATAAAAGACTTCAAAAATAATTTGCTACAGAGTTGAAGAATATGAAGAATCAGTGGAATAGAAAATACAAGAGGACAGATTGGAATGTGAGCAATCCCGACTTACCTTCTTAAACATAGATATTATAATACATACACGAACCAACATATAAACGAAGTTGTAGAACGTATTTACATAAACTAGAAAAATGAATATCAAGGAGAGTAAGAAAGTAGGACAATTATTATTACATGAAGCAAAGAAAGTTAAAAATCAGCAATCAGAGGTTATGGTAAGTCATTCTCTTATACGTAAATTTTCAAAGTTGTCTTTTGGAGATTTGCCTATTTATAACTAGTACCACTCCTAGAAGTGAAAAAATAATCCTCTCAGAAATTTTCATGTAATGCAATGGAAGAATATGCAACAGTAACAATGAAAATAAAAGTGATAATAAGACTAACAGATATACAGCAAAATACAGTCCAGTTAAACCATATAAAAGTGAAGAAAGAGAATTACACAGTAAAGTGAGAATGTTAAGGAAAGTCAAAAGTTGAAGATAGCAACATGATTGAGAAGATTTGGCAAATGAAGTTTACTATAAGGTTACTGAAAATTATTCTATGGAAAACGAAGTCGAAACAATATATTTCACCTATACAACTAAACTCAAATCTTTATATAGGTATTGAACGATCCGACTGCCAAATGAATGAGGCAGTAGTATTTATGACATAAAATGACTAAGAATACAGCATTTGTAACTTCAGTAGGTAAAATAACTGATATTAGATAGACATAGTTCTACTTTGAAGGTCAACCTTCTTTTTCGATATTTTCAAGTATTCTAAATCTTGTTTTTAGCAATATATATTCTCAGGAAAAAGAATGCTACAGTTGGAATAAACTTCAGTCGGAAATTCATACGACTGTAATTCACTTCAGATGAATTTCAACAGCTCACAACTTGAAACGAACTAGGCAAAGCTTGATTGGCGTGATTTTATGCTGATTCTGAAGCAGCATTTCAAGTTTTGTCATGCACTGATGGTTGGAAATGACATTCATTTTCATGAAACTGAATTCATGAAGGGCACGTGTAGGATATGAATATAACGATACATTATTGCAAAAGTTAGGAAATCGAAATTTCATATGCACAAGCATATCTGCAGATCAAATAATAATGTACAGTAGGTATATTATTTTGCGCCTTGAATATCTGATTGAAATATATATATATATATATATATATATATATATATATATATATATATATATATATATATATATATATATATATATATATATATATATATATATATATTGTGAATTCAATTTTGAAATATTTAGATGACCAATTAACACGTCGAAATATCGAAATAACAACAAACTTTCGATTGTTCAAGGAAGCAATGGAACAGGCAAATCTTGCGTCATTCGTGAGATGGTGCTCTTCATGCCAAAATAATGTATCCCCAACTCACGAAAGCATTTCTATTACATAAAGTAATGCGATAAACTAAGAATCATTAACTGATATTTGGGCAAATTTTAGGATGCCAGGACGTTGGTTTAATGGCCGAAGAATATTACAACATGTTGGAAATATGATTTATTCCCAATATTTCTGGATTTTGTGATCTTCAGAAACGCTCTACGGCTAAAAGAAAAAAGGATGAAATCGCCAGTTACAACGATCTGATGTTACCAAATCGCGGTAAATATCATTGAACAACTTCAATACATTTCCGCACACATGTCACACTCCCCTCTTATGTTCGTAACATAGGTGTTTGTCCTAGACATGTCCGCAGATATTCAGGTAGGGTGCAGATGTGAAACAGGGTTTTGTGCCACCAAAATTCAAACGTCAATCGCTAGCATATCTCTTAGTTAGATACGACATCTACATAACATTCATTCTGGAAGTTCTCAAATTATGTTAAAAAAATGCTTGCTTCGCTCTATATTTGCAAACAGCAGCCAGCATTGCATACCTAGTATAAAATGTTTTCTGTAATAGCCATCATTTTTATGTAGAGATTTCATGTTTGTTGTTGTGTATGAGGATTTGCGCACGTCCACTGCTGATCCAATTGAGTTAGATACATATGTGGAAATTTTTTAACATGGATTGAGTTAGTGTGAAAGAAGTGAACCGTAGTAGCTTCATTTATTCACCTAAATCTTCACAAATTTTATTTCGAGATATAATATTATTTTCGAAGTTCTGAGCATCTTCACGGCTTCTGCTGAGTGAGTTACGTGGTGAAATTTGGTAAGTGTATTTAGTTTATGTCATGAAGATGCACACTGAAGGTAACATTCTTTTATTGGCGTAATTATGATGTTGAAATTGAAGAAGCATTGTAGGAGATTCTTGAGCATTTCACATCTCTGCAGTCACTACAAATTCAGTTTTTGTAAAAGAATTCGGCTAGTACAGAATTTTTTATCGAGAAAAAATTGTATTGAATTATGAAATATATGTTGACAAAATTATATTCCGGTTATTGAAAACGACATTCAATTATATTTAATATGGGCTTGCCGGAGAGTTTTTTTAAGCTGTAAGCTCTAATGATCCAACTAAAATAGTTCACTTGTTTCAACTTATTTTGCAAGTGTACGCTAGGATGTGAATATTATACTACTAAATTTCAAATATGATTCAACAATGCTTGTTTCTAGTATTACCAACTGTAAAAAAGTGTCGATTTGTTTCAACTTGTTGGACATTTCGTATATTTAATACTTCCCTGTATACCTACTTGACATTTTCTGGATTATTAGAAAAATTTTTTTATAAAACTACTTGTTGAAAGTGGTGATGAATGTCATGTTGAGAATTATAGACCTATTTCTTGAATATCTTTCTTTTCTCACTTTCCTAAAGTTATGGAGTCAGTGTGAACATTTATTTGGTTTTTCTTGAAGCACATACTTTTTGATTCTCAGCATAAATTTAGTGAAAATATGTCGACTTCTACTAATCTTCTTCAATGTGTTGAATTCATTATATGGAAAGAGGTTACAAAGTTGGACGAGTTGTGCATGTCATTCTGATAGCGAAGTTAGAAGCACTCAGATTCGATGGGCCACTATTGTTCTGATGAGAAAATTTTCTGAAAACGGATAGTTAAATTCAGTAATATAATTTCCAAGCCGATAAGTGTGCCAGTGGTCCCTCAGGGTCAGTGGTCCCTCAGGGTAGTCATTTGCCTCTGCTGCTCTTGAATCTATTCATTAATTATATTTCTATAACTTGATCTAGCTGTGAATGCTGTCATTTGCTGATGATTTGAGCTTACTTAAATTAGTTTCTAAATCATAGATTGTATTTCTCTTCAGAAGGATTTGGATAATCTCAGTATTTGTTTCCTAGAAAATTGTATGGAATTAGATATTGACAAATATACTATTGTCCTTTCTAAGAATAAATAATCCATGTTACTTGAGTGTTTAGTAGATACCTAGAGACTTCAAGTACCTTTGAAGATATTGGAATTATTCCAGATAAATATCTAAGCATCAGTAATCACATTGAAATGCAATCAGATCGAGTATTGCAACATTTGGGGTTCTTTTAACGGAAATAAAATAACTTGAACACTATGAAGTACATAAATAGCGTATATATTGCTTACTTACGGTCTGCTCTTGAATATATACGATTGTTCGGTCACTTTTTCAAGCGGTTCATAAAACCAAATGTAAAAAAGTCCATATTGAGTTTCTTAGATTCCTTGCTTTCAAATGACATAAACCTCTTGATCCGTTAAGCACTTTGGATTTGCGTAGAGATACATCTCTACGATGAAATAATGTTCGCTAATTCATCGAAAGAAATATCTATCTGTGCAATACCAATTAAACAGGCATTACATGGACTGGAGTCGATTGAATGACATCATGCTATGGGGAAAGAAATTTGTTCAATAGTTGAAAATAATACTTGGGTAATTGTTGATTGTCCAATAGATCAAGATATTATTGGAAGTCAAATGTTTTTGAGGAATAAATATAAAGCATATGGTTAACTGAAACGAAGAAATGCCCAACTAGTTGCTCATGGATTTAGCCAGCAACCTGGAATTCATTTTAATCGAAAATTCGCTGCCGTTCCCCGAGTCAATTCCTTTAGTCTATTAGTATCATTAGTAGCACATTACAGAATGCAACTTCACTAATTGGATGTAACATGTGCTTATTTGAATGGTGAACACAACGAGATCATTTATATGAGACCACCGAAACAACTACAAGAAAATTTAAAAACTATCACTGAACACCGAAATATTGACAAGAGTGACAAAAAGAGCAACTGATATCGTTATTCACCTTCAAAAAGGAAATAAAGTGTGTCTGTTGAAAGAGGCATTATATGGCTTACGTCCAAATGATAGAAGTTGGTTTTTCAAATTGGATCAAACAATGGAAGAGTTTGGGGCTCATCCTACAAAAGCAGATTCATGCATGTATCATATGCATAGAGGGGAAGATCTTACCTTGATATCCATTTATGTGCACGACATATTAATCGCATCTAGACGTCATGAAATAATCGATGAACTGAAAAACAAACTGACAGAAAAGTTGAATTGAATATCTCGGAAAAGCTGCGCACAGTTTTGGAATTGAATTCACTTATGATGGAAATCAAATAGGTCTTCATGCAAGAGGATACATAAGCGATATCTTTTATCATTTCGGTTTATTCAATTGTTACCCAATTAGCACTCCCATTGATTCAAATGTGAAACTGATGAAATATTCGGATGTTGCTAACGACGAAGAAAAAGCGTTACCCTACAGATAGTTATTGACTAAAGCATTGAATAATTTGATATCAGCTACCCGAATAGACATAAGTTTTGCTCTCAGCTTCCTTGGACAGTTTAATAACTGTTTCAGAAGAATTCATTGGACTGCAGGCAAACGTATACTAAGACACCTGAAGGGTACAATCGATTTGGGACTCATTTATAAACCTGATTAACGAGGAATCAGAGATTATGTTGAAGCCGATTAGTTTAATTTGTATCGATGATAGACAATCATATACTGGATATTCTTTTATATCACCTGGATGTCCAATTTTCTGGGAATCTAAGAAACAATGAACTGTCGCCTTATTGACCACTGAAACAGAATATACGGGATTAACGGACGCTGTCAAAGAGGCCATATATAATAGAGAATTTTTATTGGAATTGGATTTTGAAAACTTCATGAATTTAAAAGTATCCAATGACAATATGAGTGCTTTGAAGCTTGCTCAGAATCCCATGTATCAGGCAAGAAGTAAACATATAGATATTCCATACCTTTTAATGAGAGAAGGAATAGATGTTGGACATTTCGAAATTAATCACATTTTAACAGAAAATATGGTAGTTATATGATATTTTGACTAAAAGTTTGTCATGATCAAAACATATGGAGTGTGTATATATGATGGGATTTGGAAATTAAGTTATGAAGTCTACCTCTGAGTCTCAAGAGAAAGTGTTGGGATTATCGTAGAAATTAATATCTACTACATATATAACTGACAATACGCGATATGAAAACAAAATAAGTCACATTTGATAAATAATAAAATTATCAGATCTAGTATTGTTGTCGAGTGTGTTTTATCGTTTCGAATATTTGTTGAGTGCATTAAAATTCATTTAATTGTGATATTCTATTGAACTTTGTGAAAACTATCACTGGTGTTTTTCTGTGTGCATATTTCTGCTCAACATTATTAACTGTTGCTGCAGTATATAAACTTAGATGTTGAATATTACCTTATTTAATTTGTAATATGGTTTTTTTATCAGCATGGATTCAAAGCAAATAGTACTTTATAAGAGTTACAGTAAAATGCAAGCAAAGTCGGGTATGTCAATTTTTTTTCAAATTATGTGTGAAGAAATCCGTACATTTCCAAAAGAAAAAAATATTTGGAGTAGATACAGTTCATTGATCGAAGGAAAGTAAAAATAAATCATTTGGAACTCCAGACAACCCACAGTAAATATGTGATCTCTTTTTCCCTTCGTTTAATTTTCCTACGTACTACCTTTGACAAGTTTATTCTTTATCAACTTCATGAGTATACCGAAAATGAAAAGCTAGAGTTTTTGAAATGGTAGAAATCTTTTATCATATTTCTATTGCCAATTATAAAAGAAGAAGGCAGTATTCATCAACAGTGCATAAAAATCTTCCAAGGGAAATTAAAATAGGAATTGGGATTCACTGAGAAATTGTAAGTGTAACGAATGTATCATCATTCGAGGTCTCGTTCAAATTTAACTGTACTATTTAGTATGTCCATTGAATAAGCATGTTCGCTAAAAGACATGACAGATAACATACAAGCTTATCTTCCCCCTTTTGGATCCCTAGGGAAAACCATGGATACTTTGGATACGTGACTGATTTATATAATAAAGGCCAACAATAATCTGAATATACATCAAGAGTAGGAAATATGCGTTCAAACTAACGAAGTGCTATGACTGAGGACACAAATGAAATTTCTATAGCTAGAATGCCAGATCTATGCAAGTCTTCACTCAAATAAGTTTTCATACGAATAATTCTACTATTATGAGTAAATCAGAAAATCGAGCAAACACAATAGATATATTCATAATAGAATATAAAACAATAGGTTTCTTCATTTGCAATAGAGATCGTCAATTATTTCTTTGAGAGTCTCAAGAAAAGGGGCTATAAAAGAAAAATCACTTGAGCAGCAGAGCTTCGTTGAGAAGATCCTATTTTTCACTAGTTTTGTTTTTATACAAATTCTTAACTTCATAAATACATTAAAAGGAACTAAAGAGATACATGAAGATTGAATATATGAAAAAAAGCATGAAGTTTTCACATGAATGCGTCGAAGAAAATAAAGAACTGAAACCAAGAATGTCTACTTTTCTAATATAGAATCAATCCACGGACCAATGAGTAAAGAGCACCAACAGAGATGAGAAAAACTTCAAAAAACAAGAGAAAATATTAAAATTCCAATTTGAAATGGTGACAGTTATTTAAATTAGTAGGTAACCTTTTTTTCAACCCAATCAGAATGAGCTGTAGACGTGTTTCAATTATCAAACAACACTAATTAACTAGAAATCTCCACATAAAAATAACGGAAAATACATAAAAAAGTTCATATCGCCAAAATACACATTCTTATCTTCAACTCAATCTACGTAGACATATTCAACTCTCGAAGCTTCAGTAGTCTGACTGTATTATGCTTAACATTAGTGATTCGGGATGGCACGCCCTTCCAGAGAGCGTGCCAACCCAAATATCTTTCTGGAGGCACTTCAGCACTTTATGCACTTTATTTATTCATGTCACTTTGGGATTTGGCATTTCTAACCCTTTCAATGCGGAGGACGCGCTAGTGCGTCCTTTCGGTTCTTCCGAAAATGCGTATGACGCACTAGCGCGGTCTCGACATATTGTTGCCGCAGTTTTCAGAAGTGCAGGAAACATGTTTCGCACACGGAAATATGTATTTTGTTGATAGATGGCAGCCGTTGTTCGGTGGTTCCACCTGAAGTCGTCAGGCAAAATTTAAAATAAATTTATCCAAAGGTAAGTACTTCGAAAATGTTGTGGTGGGAAAATGGCGAGACAAGAATGATATTCTGTGTATATCAACCGAATTCAAGAACACAATGGAAACAATAAAAAACAGAAGAGTATCAGAAGTGGAAAAACCATTGCCTGTTGTTCAATATAACAAATATATGGGAGGGATAGATAACCGAGATCAGATGATGGTTTATTATCCTACGACACGTAAAACCTTCAGGTGGTATAAGAAAATAGGTATCCATATTATTCGGTTATACCTGCAAAATGTTTATGTACTTTTAAATGAGTATTCTGGTAGGAAATTATCTTTGTAACAGTTTACCCAAAATAATAGAAATTCGAAATGAAATTAACAAAATACCTAGAAAAAAATGTCGTACTTGCACTAAGAAAAAAAACGGGAACATAATATATCACTGCCCAGCATGTCCAGAACAGTCCGGTCTTGGTCTAGGAGATTGATTCGAAGAATATTGTCACAACTAATATATATCTTCGTTTTAGTATATCTCTACTACTTTTTTTTTGATTTTTAGGTTAAAAATTAATTCTATTCATTTTGTATTTTTGTTTTGTATTGATATTAAACAAAAGTTATGTTTTTAAATTCTTATAACTTTTCAAAGACTATTGCTAAAATTTACTAAAATTAGTTGTACTACGTTTCTATAAAAGCATTTGAATCAGCAAACTAAAAAAATTTTATTTTCGCCTCAAAAAATATTTCCGCACAGAGCAACACTCTATTATTTAACGCCGCATTGAAAGCGCTAATTTACTTTTATAGTAATGAATCGTAGAAATATACTGGATAAATTTATTTATTATTTATTTTAACCTCAATACCCAGTTTAAAATATACGTAAATTAAAATAACATACAATGAACGAATACATGATCTTATGAGAAACAGGAATGAGATTGAAGTTGTGGGTGAAATGCCGCTGTTTATATAAGATGATGCTTACTATTGTCTATTGTGATGACGATTATTGTTTAATGACAAAGGTCCATTGTTCTGAAGGGTTACAACAATATATATATATATATATATATATATATATATATATATACAGGGTTAGTTTAAAGTATGGAAACATCTGAATATCTCACAAATGGAAGAAGATAAAAAAATATATTTCAACACGTGTGCAAGGTTGCCGTAGGAGCATATTTTCATGATACCACAAAACTTACAGGGTGGTCCTAAAAAGCGTAGTGACTGCAGAGATTGAATTTTTAAATAGAACACCCTGTACAATATATCATTTTATGAATACTTTTGACTTCTAGATTAACTTTTGTATGAGGTACCCTATGCCCAAATTCTATGGTTAGGCAGGTATCGACAATTACAAAATAAGTACTTATTCTCACAAAGCTGGCTATGCTTTGCATATAAATATTAATGAACTGTCAAAATTAGTTAACGCCAATCACTTTATAAAATGGCATATCTTAGTGATACAGAACGCATACAAATCCTAATTTCACGAGGCTTTGGCGACATGGAAAGAACGTATGAAGAAGTTTCACGCATATTTAATGAATTGAATCCTGAACACGTTATTAACAGATCAATCGTTTTCAAAACTGTCAAGAGGTATAGAGAGACTATGTTAGAAACTGTCCTAAGCCTGGCAGGCCGAAAACTGCTACAGATGATGAAACAAAACTAAATGTGCTACTCCAAGTTGAGGAAAATCCTCAAACATCTTCAAACCAGTTGGCACAAGACAACAATATCGCTCAAACGTCCGTGTTAAGAATTTTGAAGTCAGAAAAAATGAAACCCTATAAAATTCACTACAGTCAAGAACTTACGGAAGATGACCCAGACCGCAGATTGCAGTTCTGTGAAACAGTTTAAGAAAAGAGGAACGTTGATGTTAATTTTGAAAAAAAACATTGTATTTTCTGATGAGGCAACGTTTTGCCTCAACGGAAAAGTAAATAGACATAATGGCCAGATTTGGTCTAGAGATAATCCGCGTTGGATGAGGGAGAGACACACGCAGTGGCCGCATAAAATAAATGTCTGGGCGGGGATTATTAATAATCACATAATCGGACTTTTTTTTGTAGAAGGTAATTTAAATGGTGACAAATATCTGGACTTGTTAAGAAATAATATTGTGCCAGCTATAGCAGCCATATTTCCCAATCCTAACAATCCAACGTTACCTTCTGAT
Source organism: Cynegetis impunctata (assembly GCA_030704885.1). Classification (NCBI taxonomy): domain Eukaryota; kingdom Metazoa; phylum Arthropoda; class Insecta; order Coleoptera; family Coccinellidae; genus Cynegetis; species Cynegetis impunctata. The sequence continues at coordinate 341,045 of JARQZK010002956.1, read as the reverse complement.
GACATATGGTATCAACAAGATGGTGCTTCCTCTCATTACACCCGAGCTGTACAAACCTATCTAGATACAGTGTTTCCACAGAGATGGATAGGACGTCGAGGAGTAATAGAATGGCCGCCCCGGTCACCAGACTTGACCCCATTAGATTTTTCTTGTAGGGATACCTAAAAAATAAAATTTACAGAAATAGACCAGTTGATTTACAAACTCTACAAAATCGTATTTTGGAAGAGATAAATCTGATACCACAAACATATTTACGTGATTCAATAAAATTGGACAATTTTGTGAAAGACTTGGATACTGTCAAATCGTAAATGGTTTGCACTTTGAACATTTACTATAGAATTTGTTCAGTTATTTTCCTTCATTTCTTCGAATGTTGATTATTATTATTAGGATTCAAGATGTAATACTAGAATAAACATTTAGAGGCTTACTGGCTACGGTTTTCATTACCACTCCGCGTACTTTATATTTCCGTGGAAAACCTGCAATACATGTGAAAAGATTTTTATTTGTTGGCTTCCGTGCATAAGATATTTATAGTTACTATTAGTTTCATCAATACATGTAATGCAATAATTAAAGTGCCGATATCTGCCTAACCATAGAATTTGGGCGTAGGGAACTTAATAACAAAATTTTTGTTGTATCATGAAAATATGCTCCTACGGCAACCTTGCAACACGTGTTAAAATATTTTTTTTATCTTCTTCCGTTTGTGAGATATTCAGATGTTTCCATACTCTAAACTAACCCTGTATATATATATTTATATATATATATATATATATATATATATATATATATATATATATATATATATATATAGATATATATATATATATATATAATATATATATATATATATATATATATATATAGATATATATATATATATATATAGATATATATATATATATATATATATATATATATATATATATATATATATATAATATATATATATATATATATATATATATATATTATATTATATTATATTGAAATTTTTTGGGGTTGCTAGCCATTATCAAAAGTTTTTTCAAAATTTTTGGTGTTAAGGGAGAATTAGTGAATGTCATCAAGGATCGATTTTAACTAATAGAAACAAATCTTTCGTTCCGAAGTTATAAAACGAAAAGTGCGGTACTCAAAGAAATTTGTCACCAGAGATTATAAAATTGAAAACGTAGATACTCTTGAATCGCAAAGATTTAAAACTTACTACTCTCTATATTTAATGGAGGACAATATTGATCTTCGCAAAGTTTGTAGACTATCTCTGTGACCCAAGAAAGACTTTTATCAAGAATGGTTCAGTACGGAGTTATTGATATTTCACTCATTTGTTTGCTAACTTCAGTTTACTGAAGATCCAAAATGGCAAGATCGTAAACATTTGTTCGGAAGTTAAAGCGATTATACAGTAGCAGATATTACATATCTTCAGAAAACGCAATTTCCGAGATTGTGAACTTCAGCAGAAATATATGTGCACTAGTTATGCCGAACAAAAGAAAAACTCTGGCTCTTTAGGAATAAATGGCCAACACTCATATTATTTTTTAAGATACTGAAATAACAATACTTAATCGACCCTCAATTAATCAGTTATTATTCAATTAATTATGAAATGTATTTTGTTATGATACTATTAATAGTGTTATCATTAGTAACCAAGTGGACTACTTATCTCGAATAATATTATTTCAGATAACTGGATTGAAGGGCCACATCGAATATTTTCTTTATAGAACTTGACGACATTCAAATTTAGTTATTAGCTAAGTATACAATTTAATTATGAAAAACAATTTGAATTTAATTTATATCTTTACTAATGCCTCATTGAGGAGTTATATGTGTTTTTAAAGATATTATGTAATAAAGTATGAAATTATTACGATTGTACGTAAAAAAAATGGACAGTTTTAAACTGTCTATAATTTACGATTCACTGAAATTTGAAAACTTACTGTTGATGAGACAATCGATGAGTCAAATGAAACTATAAAAAATTAATAATCATATCATCAATAACGGAATTCATCGAGGCAAGACAGATTATATTATTCATGTTTTTCCTATGATAGGCTCAAACGATATTCAAAATATTATTTGCTCATACATTACGCTTGAAATATTTGTGATAGGGTACCTAGTCACTCTATTGATAGTAACTCTATTGATATGAGTGGACTTCAAATTTTATTGTATAAAAAATCCTAGGCATTTGTTCGATGAAATGTTGAGGTTTGAATGCGATATTGATATAACGATTAACGATGAGATTTCCCATTCCTTTCCAAATTTCTCCAAAAAACGTTAGTGCATTCTCATTCATATTCTCCTGGAACTTTTTTGTTTGTTTTAAACTGAACATATTTTTCAGTTTGAAGTGTCTGCATTAAATATTTGTTTTTGCAAATAATAAAAACGGCCACGAAGACATCTCCACAAACTGATTAGTTTGAAGCGGCTTTTCAACTTGCTTTTGGGGAATTGCATAAATCGATATATCTAGATATATGTGCACGGGTAGTTTCGCAATGACTATCCATACTAGTTTCATTATAGAGATTAATCTAAGTAGTTCATATGTTGCGTCCTATCTTTGTTCATATATATATATATATATTTATATATATATATATATATATATATATATATATATATATATATATATATATATATATATATATATATATATATATATATATATATATATAGATATATATATATATATATATATATATATATATATATATATATATATATATATATATATATATATATATTATATATATATATATAATATATATATATATATATATATATATATATATATAGATAGATAGATAGATAGATAGTATATTTGGTTACATAAATAACAAAGTCAAGTTACAAATGATATACAATGTAAAAATTCAAATAATTGTTCATTCTAATCAATTCAGAGCTTCACATTGAAGTCCTCCAGACTGTATGGTGGGTTTTCCAGAAGATAATCTTTCAATGTTTTCCGAAAAATCCTCTTCTGGAGTTTTCTCCATTGAATGGGAATTCCATTATATAATCTTACTCCTTCATTTTTTCTCATGCCTGTACATAATCTAGCTTTCTCGATATTGAAGTTGTCACTAGATCTGATCCTATATGGTTGACATTCTGATCTTCTTTCATGCATGGTGGGATTATTCACAATATTCATGATTAGCCTTAGTATTAGTTCAGCTACAACAGTCATAATATTGTGTTTTTTGAATATTGGCTTGCAGTGGCATTGCGAGTTCACCCCTTCAATGGCCCTAAGAGCCTCCTTTTGGGCCCCCAAAATCTGCTTTATGTGACAAGTAAGCCCCCATTGCTCTAGAGCGTATAGCATCCTGGAGTGAAAAAGTCCGTAATATGCAGTTATTGCTGCTTTTTGGCTGATGATTTGCCTAACCCTTCTAATAGCAAATATGCTGTTATGTAATCCCTCACTGAGACTGCTACAATGATCTCTCCATGTGAGACGGTTATCTAGTAAAAAGCCCATAAATTTTACTCCACTTGAAGGTAGCATTCGGGATGATGAGAAAATCATTGTTTTGGTTTTAAGTTCGTTAAGCAAAAGCTTATTCGCCCTGAACCATGTTCCCGCAGTTTTCCTAGCCTGTTGGCATCTCAATTCTAAATTTTTTGCATCCTTGTCCTTCACAGCATAGCTAGTATCATCAGCATATAGCACAGTATGGCATGCCAAGTTTAGTGGTAAATCATTGATGTAAATGATAAAAAGCAGAGCTCCCAGAACAGAGCCCTGTGGAATACCCTGAATCACATCAAGCATGGAACTTCTCTGCGGTCCGCAACTCACTACCTGTCTTCTTCCAACAAGGTAAGATGTGAACAGAGCAAGGGCTACCCCTCTTACACCATAGTACTCAAGTTTTTGGGTACATATATGGTGGAACATACAATCGAAAGCTTTCGATAGATCACAAAATTCGGTAGAAACTGAGCAATGTTCCTCGAAACCATCTACTATGTAATTACATAGGGATTCTATGCCGTCAACAGCTCTACGTTGTCTTCTAAATCCAAACTGTTCTTCACAAAAGTATCTATTTTTATCCATATATGATAATAATTGATCTGCCATTATCATTTCAAGTACTTTGGAGAATGTAGGAACTATGGAAATTGGTCTGTAATTATTTGTTTCTGTTTTACTTCCATTTTTCAACACTGGGCATACCTTTGCTATTTTCATTTTGTCAGGAAATACGCCCTGCTGGAGACAAGAGTTCAATATGTCAGTTAAAGGAGAAACTATAACATCAACGACGGCTTTGACCAATTTCGCGCTGATATCATAGATGTCCATAGTTGGTTTTGCGGCAAGCCTTCCAATTCAACAAATTACATCCTCTTCCGTAACCGGCCTAAGGAATAAGGAAAAGCCCTGTTTTATACTGAACTTTCTCATAAAATCCATATACGAACAAGAAGTATCCGTTATCTGTTTGGATATATTAGGGCCCACACTTACGAAATAATCATTGAATCTTTGTGGCGAAGGTGCTCCGTCATATGATTTTCTTTTTACACGGCCTGTTTCAGTATTTATTATTTGCCATGTAGCTTTTTGTTTATTCCCAGCTGTAGCAATTTTATTCTCATTTCTAATCCTTCTTTCCGCCTGTGCAGCATCTAGATATTGTTGCTTATGTATTTTGAATAATTCAAGGGTATTTTCATTTTGATTTTTTAAATAGGCTTCTCTTATCAGGTCTAGAGTTATTTTCATTTGTTGCAAGTCTTGTGAATAATCGTACTTTCTAGAATCTACAAAAGAGCGCAGTGGGCAGCAATTATCAAGCTGAAGGCAAAAAATGTTGAGAAAAACATCAAATTTCTTATTGGCGTCCCTTGTATTAATCACATCCTGCCAATTTTCTCCACTGAGACTTCTTCTGAAAGATTCTATGTTCTGTGAATTTAATGTTCTCCTTTTATGGGTGTTTTTGTTATTTTGTGGAATTACATTTATTTCTAATATCTGTGCATTGTGATCTGATATATTAGCATCGAATGTATATGCTTGATATTCCCGAATATTTGTGAATATGTTATCTATACATGTTTTTCTGCCTGTGTAGTGCACCCTTGTGTGAGAAACAATGGTTCTCTGTAATCCGAAACTCTTAAGTAAATTTAAAATATCTATTGAACGTGCACTCCGTTCGTTGAAATCTACATTGAAGTCTCCACATAAAACAATATCTACTCCATCATTAAAAGTAGAGTATATGTATTCTAACACGTTATGCCAAAAACCAACAAAATTTTCAGATACCTTAGCTGCATAGTAGACCAATACCACCAGATTATGTTTTGATATGTAGACTGCACAAATTTCATTAGTCTTTTCATTTGATAAGGTTTTTATCTCACTAATTTCAATGTACTCTATACCCTCCTTTATATAGATACAAACTCTTCCATGCTGGAATTGCTGTCTAATGTAATTTGCAGCCAATTGTTTGTTTTTCATTTGGTATAATCTTTTATTGTTTTCATGTAACCAATGTTCACTTAAACAGATAACATCATTCCTTAAGTGATTTGTAAGATCTTCTAGAGCTTCAACTTTATTTGTTAAACCCTGTATATTTAAATGCATAATCTTCAACCTTCTGCTACCAACTTCTATCTTACTTGCATTACTTTGTTGGCTATTCTGTATTGTGAACTTCAGGTTTGCTGCAGAGGTGTCTTGTTCAGCCAGTATAAAAAAGGGGTAATTCTTACTCCAACGGGCCATACTTCTGCGTTTTTTAATTTATCCATGTCATCCCTGGGAACAGTTACTTTGAATGATGAATATTCAAGTGGTTTTCTTGACTCTAATTTACTGCATTTTACATCTTCGAAACCAGATGATTGAAGGTGTTGAAGTAATTGTTCTTCTTTAAGCTCAGGTTCAAGTTTACAAACATGTAAATGAGCATATGTTTTGACTCCTTTAATATTTAAATACTGGCCGGTACCAAATATACTCGAGCGTATGTTTCTATTTGTACCTTTACTGGAATCAGTATTTCCTTCCTTTTCTTTTGTGAGGTCACTTTTCCTATTCGTCACTTGACTTGACGCCGATTTGGATGTACTCCTTCCCTTAATGTTTCCTAATGGTTTATTCTGTGGAATAGTAAGTTTTCCTGCATTATTAGATGTTTTTACGACTTCTGATGTTCCTAAATTAATTATTTCGTTCATTAATTCCTTCTGTTCATGAATTAAATTTCTTGATGAATTATTCTTCTGGTTGATATTCATATCTTTGTATGTGTCTTTTTTGGTGATTTCACTGTAGGGCTTAATGCTACTTTGAGGAGGGTGACTAATCTCATTCCTTAGTTGCAGCATTTTTCCGTTTAAATTTTCATGCATAGATTTCAGTTTATTATTCATACGCTCTTCCAAACTGTTGAGAAGATCGTATATCAAATTTTGATTAATTTCCTGATTATTTCCGTATTCATTTTCATTTTCGGTATTATTTCCATTATCGTTTATAGATTTTGATTTGTGACGTTTATTTTCTGTCCCAAGTTGAACTAGCTCAAATTTTTCTCTTGTTTTAATGTTATTTTCAAGATTAATTTTCTGTTGTTCTTTTAATTCGGTTTGCAGTTTCGTAATTTTCTTTTCAAGATTTTTAATTTGGTCTTTCATATATTTTTCCGATTCTGTTAATATTTTATTATCATTCAATAATTTAGTAACATCTGCACTAGCCGACAATTTTAATTGCACGGCTAATTTTTCTTTTAATGATTCATTTTCATCCTCAAGTTTTATATTCTTTTTCATTATTTCCATTATATTACCTGATTCTTCACGACATCCAGAACATAATAATATTGCTTTCCTCTTAGATAGGGGAAAACACTTTTCCTCGGAAGCTGTATAGTTACCGCATTCCTTGCATTGAAGATTTCCGCATCCGTCACACGTGAAGAGAACGTATTTATCTCCCTCCAATGGGCAGCTGTAACATTTCATCTTCAGTGTGGTTTCTTATCAATGTAAACAACACCTGTTATCAAATTCACTCATTATTCTTGAGATCAATTAGGAAAATTATATTGACCCAATTATCTCCAGATTCATAACTTTATGCACTAATTTTATGAATTCTAAAAACTGTTATTTCATAGGATTACACTGATATAAATTTCTAGATATATTCACTTAATTTACTATTATAAATTCGTAACTTTCGGAGAGCCGATGTATAGCGTGTCAATATGCGACGTATATATATATATATATATATATATATATATATATATATATATATATATATATATATATATATATATATATATATATATATATATATATATATATATATATATATATATATATATATATATATATATATATATATATATATATATATATATATACTTTATAAAACTTTCACTCAAAAAAGCAATGTGCTGTTTTCGAATAACATGTAATAACAGGAGCTCCGGTGGCGGAGAGGCTATAGGTAGCGCTATGCCGTCTTCGTTGACGGAGTTGGTGGGTTCGATTCCCACCGTGTTCCTGGGTGTTTGTATCCGTACGGATTTAAGTTGTTCCCCTCATTATAGTGAATTGATGGCTAAATGTTCAAGTTAACGAAGCCAAAATTGTACGGAGGTCGGGCGCGTGTGAGAGGGCACACGTCCCACCTCTTTTAAAAAAAAAAAAAAAAAAAAACATGTAATAATAATTTGGTAGCCTTACTTGTAATTAATACTCATATCAATGAAACCATTTTTCTTTTCCACTCTAGTCATAGCATATGTGTTACTTGAAGCCTGCTTTCTTCAAATATTTGTATATATATATATATATATATATATATATATATATATATATATATATATATATATATATATATATATATAAAGTGAAAAAGAATAATGGCGAATTGCTACCAGAAATCAAAATATTTTAACAATCAAAAAGATTAGATGTTCCTGAGATGAAAACAATAATGGAAAAAAATTTCATTCTTGTGACAACTTTGATTAAAACATTCAAAAAAATGCATAAAGATTGTACGGATAATGCAAAGCAGTAATTCTAGAAATTCCCTAAACAGAAAATTTTCATCAATATTTTCAAAGAAGATTTGCGAACATCGACTTATTGGAATACGTAATAAGTTTCATGGTATTCCCTTTCAACGAAAACTTGACAGCTTCTCCGCTGAAGTAGGTCAATTTGGAATTTTTAAAATTAATTCGCAAGAAAAAGTTCCCATGCATGCGAAAGGTAGCTTTGTATATGACAGAATTTTTCAGCACCACGTTTTTATGTGAGTAAATATTTTTGACAATTAATGTGATACAAATAAAATTTTGTTTCCATTTATTACGCCCACTCTCACCTATGCATAGCAGTAACCTCTTCACAGCACAATATGGAAAAAAATATTCAAACATTCACTGAAAAAAAGCAACGTGCTGTATTCGAATAACATATAATATTAATTTGGTAGCCTTACTTGTAATTAATACTTGTATCAATAAAACCACTTTTGTTTTTCACTTTATATATATAAGTATATATATATATATATATATATATATATATATATATATATATATATATTTAGTTGAAGAAAGCGGTCTTCAAGTAACAAATATGCTATGACTCGAGTGGAAAAGAAAAATGGTTTTATTGATTTTATTGCTTCGGAAGACAATCACACAATTGTGTGATTGTCTTCCGAAGCAAAGGATTCTGCTTGTTGTTGCTGTTTCATTTCCAGGCTTTCCATCGCATACTTGGCTACGCCATTCTGATGAGGACCAATGAGTCCGAAACACGTGTCAACGGCTGCTTCGACATATGCGGGCTAGACCGATAATTTTGCTTTTGTTTTATATACTATTTCCCCGCGATAAATCTCCTCTTTGTAGTATATATATATATATATATATATATATATATATATATATATATATATATATATATATATATATATATATATATTATTTATTTGTATTATTGTTGTTTGTGATCTTTTTTTATTTATATAGATATTATATATATATATATATATATATATATATATATATATATATATATATATATATATATATATATATATATATATATATAAAGCATCAAAAAAGTCATGAAACGAAAAACTATCTTGGTCCTAGGTCCAACTTTGCTAATCGCACCTATTTTAAGCAGGTTTTCAAAGTGAAAACCTGCTAAAAATCTTGCAAATCATGAACTTTTCGATGAATTTAACGCAATCAATTCACGAGAGAAGGTCGACATTCAGAAGAAAATCAGAATCAAAATAAAAATGCGTATTAAATCCACTTCTCTCAGATCCTTAATTATTGTGTTCCGTTTGTCAGGTTAAACTTTCTTATACATCATTATAATGAGGGTAATTAATAGACCCTTCAACAATGCACGTCAATTGTTCTACCCAGCATAAATCCTCTGGTGTTCTATATGAGCATAATATCTATATCTGACAAAGGCATAATGCATATGGGAATTAGAACTCTCAATGGACAGGTGAGCAAATCCAGTATTTCAAACACTTTTTATGAGTTGACCGCTTGATATTATCCAAAAACTTTCATTCAATTTGAATTAGAAAAATACGGATATAGTTTTATTACACTAAAGGAATTCATGGAATCATCATAAACATATTGCCAAAAATGAGTCTCATCCTTTTTTTCATTAATTGAAAATTTTTTTGTGATCTTCATTGAAATATAAGAATTGCTCCATATGTGTCGATAGTTTCTCGGATATTCGTTCATGTTCTCGAAGTACGAATTATGTCGAATTCATCGAGGAGACGTTTCGGTGAAAGCACATTCATTCTTGTTTAGCTTCAATAAGTCAACGTTGATAGTTTGTGCGTTGTCTCTACTAAGTGTTGACCAGAAATTAATTCTGTTACTATACCTAATATAATATAATATAAGCTTTGTGAGAATATATCAGTTCAATAATATGAAAATAAGCATGAGCAGCGTAGGTTCCCTATGGTAGTAGTTACCATCGCTATTGTTCTTTGTCGCATACAAATAAGTATATATCTAGGTCAATTAGGAAAGGCTGTTAGTATGAGCCAAACTTAAAACCCACGAAATACATGAAATCCCTGCATGGAATGGTTGCTTGAAAGCCTTCTGAAACTCATGAAGTTTTTACATAAGAAACGGCTCGATGATAGAGTATATATAAATTCAAGTACACATAATTATTGTGCTGTATCTTTTGAATTTGGAGTAGCATTATAGACGCATAATGCTCGAAAATATTCAAAAACATACAAAATTGCAGCATTGAAACAGAACAAATAACACCCTCAAAGTAGAGTTGCCTGTATATATATATATATATATATATATATATATATATATATATATATATATATATTATATATATATATATATATATATATATATATATAGTATGTATATATATATATATATATATATATATATATATATATATATATATATATATATATATGTATGTATATATATATATATATATATATATATATTTTATTCTTGATTTGTTTTCTTGGGTAATTAAGTCTATTTACAACTGATATATCTATATTTACATCCACATTAAAAAATGTTTAACGTTTCAGCAATCACTGTTGCCTTCATCAGAAAATTTTTCTGTTGTCATCCATAGCTAAAATTTAAATCAACATAGTACAATACAGCAAACTAAGTCGACAAAAAACAAAAACAAAAATAAAACAATCTACCTTTCTTCTGTACACAAGAGTGGCAAATTCATCTAAAATTACACGTAATTAGATATAAAACAAAAACATTGTTGAAAGACGGTGGTAACAAAAGAAATAATTCCTATCACCAGCTCACATGTTATATACCGACTATCCATTTCAGTTGTTTTAGAAAAAATAATCAGGTGTTCAAGATCGCTCGATAAATATATGTACATATATATACAGGGTGTCTTAAATAGCGTGTGCCACTATTGCTATCTCCTAAACCATAAGAGTTACAGAGTCGGTTAAATTAGAGAAAAGTTGCGGCTTCCTAAGAACCAATCTTAATACATTGACACTATTGCCAAATTATCTTTACTTTTAGAAATATCCGGGAAAATGTGAAAAACGCCAAAAATTATTTCTCTTCATAGCTCGAAGACTATCGATCTGAGCAAAAAATTATATGTAAGAAAAAACTTTGTTTTTTATTCTCTACACAACGGTGTTGCCAGTTTTCTAAATCGACGTTAAACAATTGAGATATCTCCACCAACTTACTTTTTTTGAATACGGACCTGGATTTGGTATTTCATTTTTTGAGAGAAAATTCCATTTCCCACACAACTATGTATTACACGAATATGGGTCCTTACGTTTCTACCCATAAAATCCATCCTCAGGAAATTGAAGAAAAAATTACTTAGTACGGCCCTGTTTTTTGGAATAAATTGTATGAATTGAAATATGTTACTTTATTTACACCAAAACTCAAATTTAAAGGAGTAACACAGTTTCTGCACAGTTTCTCTTTCTATTTGCCTTAGGGAAACATCACCGCTACTAACATTTTTGTAATGTACATCTCCTAAAAAAATATTGTTGAGTACTTATTAAAAATATAAGTTATAATTAAAGCAAAAATGAATACCTAATACGTTGGTCTCGTCCTCTCTCCCTTTCAATGTAACAGTTGAATTTCGTTTTGGAGGCTTATTAAAAGACCCGTGCTCCCGCATTCTGCTTCCTAATCTTGCTAATATTTTTGGGTTGGGTATTCTTCTTTCCGGGTTTGTAATAAAATGACATAAAATAAGTTTGACACACAAGTATCTGTTGATTTTTCAATTGTTTTCAAAGCCAACTTTAGGAAAGACGTCTCAGTAATACATATTATATTACAGTAGGTGATAAGCTTTGATGTTTTAACTTATTTAAGGGAGAAATCGAACAGACTTACCATATATTTCAGTTACTACTTACTGAGCAATACTTTTTTGGAAGTCCTACATTACAGAAATATTGACAACGGGTGTATTTCTCCAGAGAAACCCAGTGTTATAAATGGTATATATATTATGGTATAAATAATATGAAGTAGTAATAAATTTATGTATTTTCCTTCATAAATTTCTTCCATTTCTTTGAAACTTATTCAAGGGATCAAATATTTTGATGCATGAAAAGTATGCCATAAAAATAGGACCGTACAAAGTAGAGTTGCCTGTATATATATATATATATATATATATATATATATATATATATATATATATATATATATATATATATATATATATATATATATATATATATATATATATATATATATATATATATATATATATATATATATATATATATATATATATATATATATATATATATATATATATATATATATATATATATATATATATATATATATATATATATATATATATATATATATATATATATATATATATATATATTTGATTCTTGATTTGTTTTCTTGGGTAATTAAGTCTATTTACAACTGATATATCTATATTTACATCCACATTAAAAAATGTTTAACGTTTCAGCAATCACTGTTGCCTTCATCAGAAAATTTTTCTGTTGTCATCCATAGCTAAAATTTAAATCAACATAGTACAATACAGCAAACTAAGTCCACAAAAAACAAAAACAAAAATAAAACAATCTACCTTTCTTCTGTACACAAGAGTGGCAAATTCATCTAAAATTACACGTAATTAGATATAAAACAAAAACATTGTTGAAAGACGGTGGTAACAAAAGAAATAATTCCTATCACCAGCTCACATGTTATATACCGACTATCCATTTCAGTTGTTTTACAAAAAATAATCAGGTGTTCAAGATCGCTCGATAAATATATGTATTTCACTGCACATTATATTTTTTAGTTCAATTCAAACGTATAGTGTACCATATATATATATATATATATATATATATATATATATATATATATATATATATATATATATATATATATATATATATATATATATATATATATATATATATTATATATATATATATATATATATATATATATATATATATATATATATATATATATATATATATATATATATAATATAAATATAATATATATATATATATATATATATATATATTATATATATATATATGTATATATATATATATATATATATAATATATATATATATATATATATATATATATATATATATATATATATATACATATATATACAGGGTGTCTTAAATAGCGTGTGCCACTATTGCTATCTCCTAAACCATAAGAGTTACAGAGTCGGTTGAATTAGAGAAAAGTTGCGGCTTCCTAAGAACCAATCTTAATACATTGACACTATTGCCAAATTATCTTTACTTTTAGAAATATCCGGGAAAATGTGAAAAACGCCAAAAATTATTTCTCTTCATAGCTCGAAGACTATCGATCTGAGCAAAAAATTATATGTGAGAAAAAACTTTGTTTTTTATTCTCTACACAACGGTGTTGCCAGTTTTCTAAATCGACGTTAAACAATTGAGATATCTCCACCAACTTACTTTTTTTGAATACGGACCTGGATTTGGTATTTCATTTTTTGAGAGAAAATTCAATTTCCTACACAACTATGTATTACACGAATATGGGTCCTTACGTTTCTACCCATAAAATCCATCCTCAGGAAATTGAAGAAAAAATTACTTAGTACGGCCCTGTTTTTTGGAATAAATTGTATGAATTGAAATATGTTACTTTATTTACACCAAAACTCAAATTTAAAGGAGTAACACAGTTTCTGCACAGTTTCTCTTTCTATTTGCCTTAGGGAAACTTCACCGCTACTAACATTTTTGTAATGTACATATCCTAAAAAAATATTGTTGAGTACTTATTAAAAATATAAGTTATAATTAAAGCAAAAATGAATACCTAATACGTTGGTCTCGTCCTCTCTCCCTTTCAATGTAACAGTTGAATTTCGTTTTGGAGGCTTATTAAAAGACCCGTGCTCCCGCATTCTGCTTCCTAATCTTGCAAATATTTTTGGGTTGGGTATTCTTCTTTCCGGGTTTGTAAAATGGTATATATATTATGGTATAAATAATATGAAGTAGCAATAAATTTATGTATTTTCCTTCATAAATGTCTTCCATTTCTTTAAAACTTATTCAAGGGATCAAATATTTTAATGCATGAAAAGTATGCCATAAAAATAGGACCGAACCAAGTAATTTTTTCTTCAATTTCTGGAGGATGGATTTTCTGAATAAAAACCTAGGAACCATATTCGTGTAATACATGGTTGTGTAGAAAATTTAATTTCTTCTCAAAATATAAAATAATAAATCCAGGTCCGTATTTAAAAAAAGTAAGTAGGTAGTGATATCTCAAATGTTAAAAATCAATTTGAAAAACCAGGAACACTGTTATGTAGAGAACAAAAAACAGGGTTTTTTTTTCAGGAAAGTTTTTTTCAGGTCAGCAGTTTTCGAGCTATCGAGAGAAATAATTTTTAGCGTTTTCCATGTTTTCCCGAATATTTCTGAAAATAAAAACAATTTGGCAACAATGCTAACGTACAAAGATTGGTCATCAGGAAACTCAACTTTTCTCTAATTTAACCGACTTTGTAACTCTTATGGTTTCGGAGATAGCAATAGTGGCACACGCTATTTAAGACACCCTGTATATATATATATATATATATATATATATATATATATATATATATATATATATATATATATATATATATATATATATATATATATATATATATATATATATATATATATATATATATATATATATATATATATATATATATATATATATATATATATATATATATATATATATATATATATATATATATATATATATATATATATATATATATATATAAATATATATATATATATATATATAAATATATATATATATATATATATATATATATATATATATATATATATATATATATATATATATATATATATATATATATATATTTGTGTGTGTGTGTTTCGGAAAAACATTTTCAGAATTAAAACCATCAATAATTCGACTGAATCGCGCATAAACGGCGAAACGTCAAAAATTTCATAGTTTGGTTCTGGAAAACTCGGTTTATGGATCGACATAGGGCCCACCCTGCGTATTTTCCTCATATTGCGGCCAGTCGACGGTGAACTTTGAGCCCCTGTCCTCTCGGACTTTCTCCTTATATCAGCTTCCTGACTTTCTGCTCAGGAGAAGGTTCAAAAAGGCCAACAACATATCTACTAAGTATTATATGTTAATCAAGTTAAACTTTTAATTATTCGTTCCACTTATATATTTTCTCAACAAACTTTCATTGAAGTGAAAGAAATCTATTTCCACAGGTGATACCATCATTCGCTCCTGAAGTAAGCTTACTTTCACTGCACTATTAACATAAACAAGATAACTAGGATTTTTGGACCAAGAATAATATGAGAAAATAACGCCCTAAAGTAAATTTCTATATATATATATATATATATATATATATATTTATATATATATATATATATATTTAAATAAATATAAAAATATATATATATATATATATATATATATATATATATAAATATATATATATATATATATATATATATATATATATATATATATATATATATATATATATATATATATAGTGGCGGCTCGTTAGGTATTGGTTTAAGGAGGCTACAAGAGGTGTTAAAAAATACACCATAGGCGAAAATTTTTAGGATTTCAAAGTCAACCGCCTTATAATTTAAAGAAAATCAAAGTAAAACAAGCACCCTTAGCTATTAATTTGTTTTCACTTTCGAGTGTCTACCTTGAGAACTACAACTCCTATTTACGATATTCACAAAAACTATTCTCAGCCAATCAATCAATTCATCTATTCATCATATTTTTTTTTTCTTTTCACAAAATAGGTACCTACCTACCTACTTAACGAATTTGTTAACAGCTGGTGAGAGCAAATAAAAAGTTATTATATATTTTTGAAGATTAGCGGGATTCTGCGATCTTTAACGTTAGCAACATGATCTATAATATCCTCATAAAATTTTTTTGTCTTTCGCCAAAAGTTTTACCAATTCCTTTTCAATAGACAACAAACTAATATTTTTCAAACGATCCTGGCTCATTGAATTTCGTAAATAAGTTTTAATTCTCTTAAGAGTGGAAAACGAGCGCTCTACGGAAGCCGATGTCACCGGGATAGAAACAATTAGACATAAGAGTTTATAAACTTGGGGTGAATCTTGATTCAAATCATTATCAAAAAGGTATTTAATAGTCCTCACATGATTTTCATTTTGCCCCAAAATTTCACTGTCATTATAAACGAAAGACAGTTCACTTTTTATGGCCACCTTATCAAAAAAAGTGTATTTTTGACATAAATTTTCCAAAAGGTTATCTGTAAAATTAGCCGAAAATCCGGTTAACAAATTTTTATCGAGTAAGTCGAAGAAATGCAGTTCTTTCAATTCAGAGAACCTTATTTCTATTTGACCCCTAATAGTATCCAAAATATTTGCTTATAGTGAAGCTCCATATCTGCGTAACTGAATTTCTTTCGTTTTGGGCTAAATTGAGTCGTATCATCAGTAGTTTGAAGTACAGAAAATAGTTTTTTAAAATAAACTTCTGCACGAAATTCTGAAATTTTTTCCAAAAGAAACTTGAGCCGATTTCGTGAAAAAATTACATCTGAAAACTTGTGCTGTAAGATTTGAAAAACTATTTCTGTTTGTTCAAAAATTAATTTAAAGATGTTTACAAAATATATAAATTCCTTTTCTTGTAAGTAAGATATTAATCCGCGTGCTGTATTTAAAGTTACTTTATCGGTGAAAAATTCCTCACTTTCAACTAGGTATAGAATTAAATCCTCAAATCCTAAGCGGCCCCAAACAGAGACATTTTCCCTAGTGAAAAGTAAACACTGCCAACAAAATAATTTATTTTTTACCTGTGATCCGGTTAGGCAAGGATGTCTCTCATAATTCCTTGTATTAAAACCGCGGTTTTGTTGTCTGTTACGCTGCAACGAATTGTTTAATTCAGGGGTAGGTCGCAATGTTTTTATCAAAACTTTATCCTCATAACTTAGTGCACTAAAGTTATGGGATAACAAATATTCCACTAAGTCACTATTGAAATTTTTGAAATTAACTTCAGTAACCAAACTCATTTTAAAACAATACGCG
This sequence comes from Cynegetis impunctata, assembly GCA_030704885.1. Lineage (NCBI taxonomy): Eukaryota > Metazoa > Arthropoda > Insecta > Coleoptera > Coccinellidae > Cynegetis > Cynegetis impunctata. The sequence continues at coordinate 323,729 of JARQZK010002956.1, read as the reverse complement.
AGCAATATAAGTAAACAAGCTGTTTTCGGCCGTTAGTCACTACGATCACACTACGATTAAATTAATGCTTTCCAACGAATTCACTCGATTTTACCCGAAATTCTATAGTTGTGATTGGTCGACATTGTATGAGACTCAGGCTCTATCGGTGTTGCCATTTACATGTGTTTTGCTTTTCTATTGCAATGAAGTATTCATTGGCAGTATTCGCACCGTTGTTTGCTTTTCTGTGGCAGGCATAATGAACGTTGAGAATATACCTTTCTAAGCCTTCCGCAGCGTTGCCACAAATCTTGAAATGAATGAAATGCAGTAAATGTAAATACCTTCTATCTTAATTAATAAATTATATTATATAATGTAGGTTGAAAGGAAGGTAGGTGCATAAAATAATATGATTTTGATTAATATGAATATGCTGAATGCTGACTATTCAATATAATATATTAGTGATACACGGAATATTATTGAGGAGGCTTAGCCTCCTTATCCTCCTTTGACTAGCCGCCCTTGATATATATATATATATATATATATATATATATATATATATATATATATATATACTTATTGACGTTTCGTTATAAGATTTGTAATTTTATAAAAATATATATATATATATATATATATATATATATATATATATATATATATATATATATATATATATATATATATATATATATATACTTATATTGACGTTTCGTTATAAGATTTGTAATTTTATGAAAACATTTAAGTGATTTATGACTCTGAATGAATTTTATACATACCTTTAATGAGTAAAGGAAAAATACGTGTTGTAAGACCCTGTTGGAATGAATTTCCTTCTTTTATATATTATGTATTAAATAACACGCACAAAGAAATAAATTATCAACTTTTGTAAAGTTGAAATGAAATGAAAAATGATTATTGTATCTGTGATACAATATGTAAAATAAAAATATAAGCCTCCGCTGCGTTGCCACAAATCTTGAAATGAATGAAATGCAGTAAATGTAAATACCATTATATAATGTAGGTTGAAAGGAAGGTAGGTGCATAAAATAATATGGTTTTGAATAATATGAATATGCTGAATGCTGACTATTCAATATAATATATTAGTGATACACGGAATATTATTGAGGAGGAGGTTTAGCCTCCTTAGCCTCCTTTGACTAGCCGCCCCTGATATATATATATATATATATATATATATATATATATATATATATATTATATATATATATATATAATATATATATATATATATATATATATATATATATATATATATATATATATATATATATATATATATAATATATATATATATATATATATATATATATATATATGTGTATATATAATATATATATATATATATATATATATATATATATATATATATATATATTTGCATGTATATATAGGCTAAAGTAGGGTTAGAAGCTAGTAGATGGAATGCTGGTCACCTCTATCCAATCTTTCTTAAGTTCAGTATATGTTGGTAAAATATCGTGGTCAGTTACGGCCTTAAAATTGAAGAAAATTATTGATACTATGTCTCATAAATGCTTAGAAAATTTCATCTTCTAGTTTTGGACGTTGTTAATTTTTTCTGCTTGATTGTAGACTAACTCAATTTGCACTAGTAACTTAGAGCAACATTGTTCTTTATATATAGCCTTGAAATAATGCCTTAAATGCGAATTCAAATAATAAGTTAGAAGCTAAGTGTTATCTTTCCTGGTTGGTGAGACGGCTCGAGTCATCTGACCCGCACTGTCGGGTGAGATGGTGCGCTCGAACTTATCCACCCAGTTTCATATTATATTACATGTATTTCGGAAGTGATTTCTACGTGGTAGTACTTTTTAATTTTCAGATTAGTGACAGTTGAAAATGCTGTGTTCAGCTTTAGAGGGACAGGATTTTTGCCCTTCACACTTGCTATTCCAGATTATGCCTTTCTCAATATTCACGAATCAGCAGGCAATAAAGCATCCAACATCAAGGACAAAAATAATATCGAAGATACAGGGCATACACATGGCAGAACGTTAGATTCCATAAATCCCATTCCCTCCACTTTCAAAATTGAGTGCATAGTTTGTCGTCAATAGTAACATGAAGGCTGCATGAGTTTCATAAATAAGTGTCCTAGTAGTGAAAAACGCAAATGAGATCAGTAGTTTTTGAGTTGAAAACTTATCTTATGTTTATTCTATTTTGAATATAAATTTGTTTTCCGTTTTCCACCCGACTGAATATCTTTTTAGTGCGCCATACTACCCACCCTTGGTGGGAGAGATGGCTCAGTAAGCCTTTTTCTATAAAAATTTGTCCGTTAGCAAAAAAAAAATTTTGTCTTATTTCATATATTTTTGTTTACTTCTGTTCACTATCCTCAAACTTCGAAATTTTCGCATGTGAACTAGTGCTCTTTTCACCGTTACAAAAAAAGGTGCGGCAACTAACCCGACTTTACCCTATATCAAATATCAAGAAAATATCACAAATCTAGGAAGATAATATAAAAACTACTCCCGCGCCTGAAAATGCGATAGTCACTTTATATATTACATAAAAAAATTAGTAGCAGTGAGCTAGATCTAATAATAATAATAATAATAATAATGGTTTATTGATCCTGTAAGACATATTATTACATGTATACGACAAGTCATAAAGATATACACACAAAGATTACATCATTCAAAAATATATTCACTGAAATTATAGCTGTAGTAATCTTTTACATTATAGAAACATTCCTTCAATAAAAAGTTTTTGACAGTCTTCTTGAATTTGTTTTTCTGAAGATTTTGAATACATTGTGGTGGATGATTAAAGATCTTAATACTCTGATAAAGTGGAGACATTTCAAACTTAGTAGTTTTATGAATGGGAAAATACAGTTCATTCTTATTTCTGGTATCATGTGAATGAAAACTAGAAATTTTTATTATACTATCCTCATTTTCTTTCACATATATTAGACATTTAAATATAAATAAAGCGGCCGAAGTGAGAATACTATTGTCTATGAAAAGGGGTCTGCAAGTGGACCGTGGATGGCAATCGAACATTAAACGAATTATTCGTTTTTGAATGACGAATACTCTATTAACCTCTGAAGAATTACCCCATAGCAATACATTGTAAGATAGGTGACAATATACCAAAGAATAGTAGACGTTAATAAGAGAATTTAGCGGAAGAGAACTTTTGACTCTACTTAACGCGTAATAGGAGCTGTTGAGTTTTTACATAGGGCATCAATATGCGAATGCCATTTTAGACATCTATCAATCTATCAATGTGTATACCCAAAAACTCTGGATCTCCACGTTTTATTCTCTTGTACATAAAGTGTTATATTGCTCAATCCCTATCGTCTGGCATTATAGAGACTTTTCTGAGGATTCAGCTTGTTTCTGATGGGCTCATTATTATTCATGAATAAAGGCTAGATACTGCAATGCATTCATTTTGTGACCCTTGAAATCGAAGCAATTTATTACATATTTTTTGTGTTAAGAATATTTAATCTCTTTGGAAGCAGTCTAGATAGGGATGATTAGTTGAATGGGTTATATTGAAGATGTCTTGTTTTTGCTTAATTCACTTTCGCATTTTGGAAATTTAAGAAACTGATGATCAGATTCAATAGAATTAATTTTTTTCAACAATATGGCACTTTCCCACAATACAAAGCCTATGCACATGACTTGTTGAATCAATATACTTTTGAATAGTGGATCATTAGGAGAAATTTCAAATAATGACTTCTTAGATTATATATCACTGGACTTTCTCCTAAATTGTTATTCGTAAAACAAAACCTACTTCTTTCGAAGTTTTTTTGCCACCAAATAAATACAATATTCAGTAATATAACACATGAAATTTCATGTAATAATCTCGAAAATTTTTTTTTAATGTCTGAAAGTGAATGGCTTGTAAGATGAAAATTAAGTTCAGTAACTTTTCTATGAAAACATTTTCGGTCGATTCATTTTATCGACAATTCCAACAGGTTTCTTAATTTTATTTCAACACGAGACAAATAAATTTCATATTAAAAGAAATTAAATAATAAGAAAACAACTTGTCTAAAAACCACAAAATGAAAATAACTTTTTATTCGACTAGTTTCGCCTGTTACAGCATTATCAAGACTGAATACATAATTGCAAAGACATCGTTTGAAAATATATAAGTATTTCGGTTCGGTACCTGGGGGTGGTAAAATGTAATCGATGGGTCCAAGTTATCAGAGATTTAACAGTGGGGAGTGGTTTAAGTCTAACTGGTCATTAAGAAGAATGTAATTATGGGATTTTTGGATCTTGTTTATTTCCATGGCTTCCAGGAAGTTCATTATCATACCTTTATCACAGTAATGAAGAATTTTTGGTTTGAAAGAGGATGAGATGTTATGTTTTTTGACTCTAGATGTTCCCTAAATGCTGATTGTCCGTTTTTTAGATGTTCTTTTAGCCTGGTTTCAAAACATCTCCCGGTCTGACCTATATATGTTGAATTACATTCTTCACAGTCCATTCTATAAATTCCTGTTCTCTTCATTGGATCGACTTTTGACATTTTGTTATTAAAAATCATTCTATCTATTCTGCTGTGACTCGAAAAAGCAGTATTCAAATTATTATTTTAAAGAATTGAATGATCTTTGAAGAGGGGATGTGCGTATAAGGGATGCTCACAAACTTTTGTACATTTTTGTTATTGCAGTATGGTCCATATAATTTCAAATTGATAAAATGTTTCTCTTTTTTCGAAATTAAACTATTTATTATTTTTAGTGGAAAATCATTGTTAATACCTATCGCGCGAATCACGTCAATTTCTACCATAAGGTCTTGTTTTGATAAAGGAACCGAAAAAGCCCTGTGAATCATTGAGTTAAGAGCCGCGAGTCGATGGCTAATTGGACTGAAAGAATTATAACTTATGATGGCGTCTGAGAACGTAGGTTTCCTGAATATTCTATATGAAAATTTATCCTGTTGTTTCGATATTGTTAGGTCGAGAAAATTTAACGAATTATTTTGTTCTGTTTCTACTGTGAACTTGATCTTATCATGTATTGAATTTAGATATGTTAGGTATAATTTAATATGTCGGTCTGTCCCATTGAATCCAACCAAGATATCATCCACATAGCGGTACCAAAAAATAATATGTTTTTTAGATAGATCTGATTCTAATATTGTGGTTTCCATGTTGTCCATGAATATGTCTGCTAATAACGGGCTGAGGGGAGAACCCATAGGAAGACCTGAATTCTGTAAATATATTTTGTTTTTGAATTTAAAAAAGTTCTGTCTCAAAACAACATTAAATAATGTTGAGAATTCTGTTTTTGTTGCTGGAAGAGTTTTTTGTTTTTCTAAGATGTTTTCAATTAGAGGTATACACTCTTCCGTAGGTATGTTAGACATATTAAATTATACTTAACATATCTAAATTCAATACATGATAAGATCAAGTTCACAGTAGAAACAGAACAAAATAATTCGTTAAATTTTCTCGACCTAACAATATCGAAACAACAGGATAAATTTTCATATAGAATATTCAGGAAACCTACGTTCTCAGACGCCATCATAAGTTATAATTCTTTCAGTCCAATTAGCCATCGACTCGCGGCTCTTAACTCAATGATTCACAGGGCTTTTTCGGTTCCTTTATCAAAACAAGACCTTATGGTAGAAATTGACGTGATTCGCGCGATAGGTATTAACAATGATTTTCCACTAAAAATAATAAATAGTTTAATTTCGAAAAAAGAGAAACATTTTATCAATTTGAAATTATATGGACCATACTGCAATAACAAAAATGTACAAAAGTTTGTGAGCATCCCTTATACGCACACCCCCTCTTCAAAGATCATTCAATTCTTTAAAAATAATAATTTGAATACTGCTTTTTCGAGTCACAGCAGATTAGATAGAATGATTTTTAATAACAAAATGTCAAAAGTCGATCCAATGAAGAGAACAGGAATTTATAGAATGGACTGTGAAGAATGTAATTCAACATATATAGGTCAGACCGGGAGATGTTTTGAAACCAGGCTAAAAGAACATCTAAAAAACGGACAATCAGCATTTAGGGAACATCTAGAGTCAAAAAAACATAACATCTCATCCTCTTTCAAACCAAAAATTCTTCATTACTGTGATAAAGGTATGATAATGAACTTCCTGGAAGCCATGGAAATAAACAAGATCCAAAAATCCCATAATTACATTCTTCTTAATGACCAGTTAGACTTAAACCACTCCCCACTGTTAAATCTCTGATAACTTGGACCCATCGATTACATTTTACCACCCCCAGGTACCGAACCGAAATACTTATATATTTTCAAACGATGTCTTTGCAATTATGTATTCAGTCTTGATAATGCTGTAACAGGCGAAACTAGTCGAATAAAAAGTTATTTTCATTTTGTGGTTTTTAGACAAGTTGTTTTCTTATTATTTAATTTCTTTTAATATAAATATGAACTACCACAGAGTTGATTCATCGTCCATCGAATTTATAAATAAATTTCAACATGCTTATGAAGATAACTGAAAATGATAAGCCACTCTATCACGCTAGCATTTCAGATTTATGAAAGATCTACCACCATGTTTGAGGGGATGAGTCTATTCATATATTTATGATCAAAATACGTTCTTTTTTATGGTAGAACCTACCTTTTTCTGGGTTTCTTAGAGAATCTCCCTAAAACTTGATAAAACACATATTATATGTATATTCATATCAATGTATATTGAATTTGTTGCATGTTTCTGTTATATAGGAAGAATAAAGGTTTCCATTCAGCTGTGACAAGTTAATTTGTTATTCAAAAATTCATAGATGAAATTAGACATTTCAGTGATACATCATCCACCTTCTTCAGCATTCAATACACTAAAAGAAAGCAACCTTAAACATACACATACATATAACTGATTGGTAAACGGATACTGATGAATATGTATGATAAAATTAATTAAATCTCATTAATACCTTGAATATTTTTCGTCATCCAAAGATCTAACTTTGTCTGGCATCTAGTAATATCATCATGTATTTCAAGACATAACTGAAAAGAGACGTGGTTGGACGAGTGGATGTAATCCAAGAAAATGCTTGTGCTTTAGTTCTAAACTAATTTTTTGTATTTTGACACCTGTTTTTTGTTGGGAAAGATTAAATCTGTATATGTCGCATTTTGCCACAAGTAGTAGTATTAGAATGTCTGATCATTTTTCATCTTTTTTTATTCCTAGAATTTAGGATCAATTGAAGTTAAAATTATGATTCTGATTATTTGAATTGTGCTGTTTTTTGTATTTTTGAATATTTGTGTGCTTTTAAACTTTCGTCTAAATTCTAGGAGGTTTGTCCGATATATGACTCAAATCAATCGTTGCAAGATATACTACAAACTACATGAGATTTTCTCGATTTTAAAATAGAACTGTTTGTTACTTTCATATTTGGTTTTGAAATATATTTGTATTATATCAGCTAATTGTGCAGTATAGGTTACTGGAATATATGTTTCATTACCATTTCACTTGTTCGATTTTTCTTATGTGTGTAAAGTTTATGAATTCTATATTGATATTCTGTTCAATTTGTTTGTGGTAATCATTTTGTATGGGTAATATATAGACATCTTGGTATGTTTCTTATATGCGAAGTTATGCAACGATCTGTTCCCTGAAAATAATGTAAAAAATTTGCGATTTGCTACCAGCAGTACCTACTTGCGTGGTGGAACATCGAACGATGTAACTCGTTGCAGAACTTCTTCATGTATGGTGGCTACCTATGTGATATAAGTTTTCAGCGATTGGGTTTCTAAGGTGAGAATCCTATCGGTTTCTCATGGATGCAGTTTTGCAGTTGCCCTGCAATATTGTTTCACGAAATAATTATATCGAAATATCAAATGACAAAATATATTGTTCACATTGTTATTTTTTTTTTTCATTCTAATAGAAAGCTATATATTTGAAAGCATGCTCTAGCTCAAGCTCATGCAAAACGTTGAAAATATTCACAATCAACAAACTCCTAATCTATGGACCAAAATGGTGTATATTCTTTGTTTAGACCATGTTATCCTCATAACCATAAAAAAAATAAATTCCTTGGTCATTCAAGAAAGAACAATAAAGTTTATAATTACCACACGACAATGTGATGAAAAATGTATAAATACGTGACACACAAAAAATGCACAAAATGTATGTGGTCCTAAAACGATAAGCAGAAAAATTCACATACAAGAAATCTGAAACTATTATAGTTGGTTCGAGTAGCAAACACAATATAAAAACTAATTAAAATAAATTTGTATTCAGGATTTTTGCTGTAAAATTGTGCAATGTCTGAAAATCTAGAATAGAATGCTATTTCGTTTTTAATAAAAATATCTTTTGTAATACAATGTCCATGTCGATGTGAAAATATTTATTTTTCCTTTGTTCTTCAATTAAAATTGATGTAGGTATATATAATCCGAGTTTTACGCAAAACTTTTTCGAGTTCACAATGTGGTCAAATTAAGGATCAAACGGTGAAAAAATAAATTTCTGTGAATTTCTTTCTCAAATTATAATCCTGCGAATTTCTACATTTCAAATTCATCAGAACATAATGAAATTGATAGAAATGTCAACAGACACATTTTTGTTGTACACGCTTTGTGGAGAAGAGCTAGAATGACCATGTGTGAATCAAGTGGTATTGATTCGAACTCTGGGTTAGTTGTGGATGTTTGTGAATTTTTACGAGTTTCAGTGGTTTGATTAATTGATTAGTGGGTTAGTGTATATTGTCCAAATGCTCTTTAACCGTTCGAAATGGGCGTAAAGCTAGTGTGATGAATAGTTCTGTCAAGTTTTATGTGAAATAAGTAGAAACACTACAAGATATTGTTCTCATTTTTTGTTTTATCCACAAAGGAATTCTAATCGTTCACAGTTTATAGTTTCATATTATCCTCTCTATTTTTTCAAACCCCTAATTTTATCTTCAATAGTCTCATTTGTTATAATCAATAGGAGACAAATTTCACTACTATGTATGAACAAAAATACCTATAAATGCTCATATCACATTATCATTGAATAGATTGAAAGAAAATATCAGAAATGATATTCCTCGTATTCCAATTCTTCAAATACGATACATCAGACTTCGCTCTAGAAAATAATATTGTTATTATGTATTTCGTCAATATTTGAAACGCAAAGACTGAAATGGAAGACAAATTTGCAAATACCCTGAAAAACATTCGAATCATAATAATCAACGAACTAAACTGTAGGTACACATAATTTGTCCCTGCAGGAATCCTGTTCTTCCAGCCGGATGAAAATGAGACGAGGAAATTGGGAAACTTTCCGAAAAGACAATCTCGTACAAAACTCATTCATTACTATTTCAGACGTGTAACATCGCTGACATTTTACTATCATAAATCTAGAGCAGACGCCGTTGACTGACTCATTCCAACAAAAGTAGGAAATTAAACTGGCAAGTCATTTGCAGTATCATCATTATCGAATTATAATTCGTTAAATGAGTAGCAGAATATGTATTCTAAAATGAATTCACGATGCAGAGAGAATCAGTTATCATTATTTTATTTCAAGGAAAACACTGCAGTTTGTGTAAAAATATAACAGAAGTACAGATTGTTTCAACGTAATTATACGTAGATGTATCATCGAAATTTCATATCGATTGATTGCTGAAAATTGCAATTAATGATGAGACTTTCAATAAAAATTAAACTGAGCAGTATATTGAGATTTATTCCATAAACGGTTATAAGAAATATATCATTGCTTACTGATGCCTTTCTTGAATTTCTTCATCAATAAATCTGATATTCAAAAGTATGTTCTTTGCTAATTGAAATGTTGATGTAAACCCAACATATGTCTTAATATAACTTCTTTTCATCATCATCATCATTTAGTTCATCTACATCCACTGCTGCTTCCATAACTGATTCCACTTTCAGCGGTTCTGTTCTACGTTCATCGAATTTGTCTGGATAGTCTTGATGTCGTGAAAACATCTTGTAGGTGGACGTTTCGTAGTGCGCCTTGCGTCCTGTTTTGGACTCCATTACAAGATTTGTTTGTGTTCATCAACGAACCTAGCTATATGACCCGCCCACTTACATTTTAAGGTGGCTGTGCGTTGTATTACATCAATTATTATACCTGACATACTATTCATATTGTACCATACATTACATTTTTCTTTGTTAAGTTGTTTTGCAGGTCAGTGTTTGCTAAGTATTTATGAAAACTCTATTATAGTCCTCAGTTTTTTAGTATTTGAGCTGAATTTATAAGATTTTTGTGGCGTTGCTGATTTCGTATTTAGCTCTTGATGTAATATCGGCATCGATATGGTTGATTTTGTGATATTTAAATCTTGTTTTTTTATTATTAGTATAATATAAGGTATAATATAAGGAAAGTATAAGGGTATTAAGACTCTTTTGGATCTCGGTGGTACTCTTTTATTGTAGGTTGGTTCCACTGTGATCAGTCATATATTATAAGACACAAGACAAAACATATGAAACATTGAAACTGACTGTAAAATTATTCAAAAGCCTTATATATATATATATATATATATATATATATATATATATATATATATATATATATATATATATATATATATATATATATATATATATATATATATATATATATATATATATATATATATATATATATATATATATATATATATATATATATATATATACATATTGAAATCTTTATTCTTAAGCCAGAAATATATATGTGATAATTTTTTAATTTTTCTTGGGAATGTGGCTTAGCTAAAATGGATATTCATTTGTCTTTCTATATAATCATTTATTCCTTTATTCCAACGTTTCGGCTTCACAAAGCCTTTTTCAAGGACTAGTTTAAATATCAATTCATTCGAAATTTTATGTATACGTTTAATGAAATAAGTGTCAGTGTTTCAGAAAATAATTCAAAATAGTCCTTGAAAAAGGCTTTGTGAAGCCGAAACGTTGGAATAAAGGAATAAATGATTATATAGAAAGACAAATGTATATATATATATATATATATATATATATATATATATATATATATATATATATATATATATATATATATATATATATATATATATATATATATATATATATATATATATATATATATATATATATATATATATATATATATATATATATATATATATATATATAAATATATATATATATATATATATATATATATATATATATATATATATATATATATATATATATATATATATATATATATATATATATATATATATATATATATATATATATATATATATATATATATATATATATATATATATATATATGTGTGTGTGTGTGTGTGTGTGTGTGTGTGTGTGTGTACACACCTTGCATTTACTATGGCATCTTTGTGTGTGCATATGCGTCACTTACGGCATCAGTTCACTTTATGGCATCATACACGAGATGCCATAAAATTTTTATTTAATTTAACTGTTCCTGTTCATATTTCTTCATTGAAATATATTTATAATATCAATTTTTGACCAGATAAATATTATTTTTCAAGTGAGCGATTAATTTTCGAACATTCTATACGAGTAAAAAATTTTTTCTTTTTATTTGTGTAAGACGCAATAAGATACTTTATTCCAATAAAATACACAACCACTTTTATGGCATCATATTTGTTATTGTATAGTGTCGCCCCCTTCAGGAAATAATTGTACTAGTTCTATTTATAGATTATTTTAACCGCTTTATTGTAATCGGCAATTTTCAGCAGGCTTTAACGTTTGAGATACCACATATATGGTCTGACACTGATTATTGTGTAAGTGCAATAGTGAAAAATGGTAAGTAATAATTTTTCATAAAGACGTATTATTACTAGTTATTTTCATTTAACTGGTAGTATATTCAGAAAAATGACTTGTATTTTGAGGTTAGGATGTAATGAAAAAAATTTTGTGTCCGATATAATTAGAGAGGCTTTAAGATGCAACAACATAGTAGTTTTACGTAATTTCACTGTTAATTATGTTGGTCAGAACAAAGTAGAAAATAACATTATTATTTGTGTACAGCTCATTCCAGGACCGATATGACAATTTTAATAGGGGAAAATTTTGAAATTTCTGTCTGTCGTTGAGGATATTTTGTATGCGACTTTCAAAAAATCTTTGGGAAGTAGTATATTTATTGCGTATCCACCTAGGAAATCTGAGCGTTTCTCATTCAAAATTTTTTATAATCACTGCATTCATGAGCATACCTTCAAAGAATTATTTTCATTGAGCGGCCGGACCTATTTTTGAATATAAATAATTTATATTGTAGGACAACCTAAACACAAGATCCAGAAAAATACTTGCACTTCTAAGTGTACCTCGTTTTGAAACGAAGTGTTCGTCGCCAAATGATAGAGAAAAGTTTCTGAAATTTCATTTGGGTAAAGGCAAGGAACATGTTACAAAAACTAATGAGGTTGAAAAAACAAACAGAAATGTATTAAAAAATAATATAAATATTATTAGTGATGTAACACTTAAAGCTGGTAAATTAAAAGAAGAAATAAAAATAAATAATAATGATGGCGTAAATAATAGTTTTGAAAACGCCAATCTTTTACAGGCTAAAAGAAACTTATTTGGTACAGACGAATTAACAGAAGACAATATCAATAAAAAAGATACAATTGAAACGCAAAACGCAAAAAATTTAAAAAAATGGTGCCATTTTAAAATGGTTGAATATCAATCAAAAGGTAACTGAAAACAAAGTATCGACACCTGGAATTGAAAGGAAAAAAAAATTGATGGTAACTCTTTCATTGAAAATGATTCTATGAGTGATCCATCCATGTTCAAAGATTCTGGAAGTGAATATATTCCAAGCTTCTCAGGAAGTTACTCTGGATCAAATGAAACAAACAAAAATATTTTTGGAATTCCGTATAAAAGGAATGGTGATTTAAAAAAGGGTCAAGAAAAAAAAGTTTGTAAAAAAGAAGACGATAAGAAAATTAAAACTAGTACAAAGAGCAGTATAATAGAAAAAAAGGAAATAACAAAAAATAGGCAGAGAGAAATTAAATCGAAAGAAAAAAGTACTGAAGAAAAGAGTTTTGAAGAGAAGAAAAAAATTAAGCTGGAAAGCATTGAGGTAGAAAAAATAAGTGAAAACATTAAAACGAGCTTATATTCAGAAAATGAAAGCGATACATACTCCAGTATGAGCTTAGAAAATGAAACAAGAAGTACAAAAAAAGTATTAATAGAAAGTTCTAAGACTAATAAAACATCTGGAAAAAGAATTCGCGACAAAGTGCATTGTTGTTTATTTTGTGACAAATTATTAATAAACATTGCTAGGCACTACGAACTATTACATAAAAATGAAATAAAAGTAGCAAGAATTTTGAATATGCCAAAGGGATCCAAAGCAAGAAAAGATGCATTTGACGAGTTACATAAAGTTGCAAATTTTCACCATAATTGTGAAATCTTAAACCAAAATAGGGGAGAACTAATTTTAGTGCGACGTCCATCAAAACACGAAATTAATTATGAATTGAAAGATTACGGACCTTGTCCAAACTGTCTTGGATTTATGTTGAAAAAAAGAATTTGGTTTCATTTGAAGTACTATTGTAAAATTAAAGTCCCATCTTCTCCCCCAAAAAATCAACGAAAAAATATTATAGCGGAAAGTACTGCATTAATTGTAGGTATGTCAGACAATACCTATAGCCAAGAGTACAAGAGCAATATCTTGGCAAAGTTTCAAAATGATGATATTTCTGATATATGCAGAACGGACGATGTGATTTTAAAATTTGGATGGACTCTTTTTGAGAAATTTGGTACAACTCAAAATGATTTGATAAGGCAACAGATGAGACAACTAGCAAAATTTTTATTAGAAACTGAAAACTTAAACATAGAAATAAAAAGTATAGGAGATTGTCTATTGCCCAATAATTTTGATTTAGTGATAACTGCAACTAAAAATATATGAGGCGATGTTAAACTTGATATAAAACGCCCCGAATTCAAAGTACCTTCCCTAGCTTTAAAAATTGGACATTCTTTGAAAAAGTGTGCTTTCATACTTCGGGGAATCGCATTAAGAAAAGGATTTACCAAGCAAAATGACTTATATTCCTCTTTTATTACTCTTATGGATATGGAATGGTCTTCCAAAATTTCCTCTCGGGCGTTATCAACTCTGCATAAGAGAAAGTTCAATCATAAGCAACTTTTGCCCTTAACTGAAGATTTGGTTCATTTAACGAGATATTTAGACAATGAAATGTCAACGCTTATGGGTAGGTTGCAACAGGAAGTTCAATACAAAACCTGGCGAGATCTAGCATCAGTAACTTTGAGTAGAATCATTTTATTTAATAAGAAAAGATCAGGCGAAACAGCAAAAATGACAATTGAACAATATGCCACACGACCGACGATAGACGATAACACACAAGAATTGCTTATGTCACTTTCACCCTTGGAAAAAAAATTGGCTTCCGTAATGGAAGTAATAGATATAGAAGAAAAACGAGGAAGTCGCGTTCCGGTTATTATAACTCCAAAAATTAAATCAGCCATTGATATCTTAATAAAAACTAGAGTAAATCTGGACATTTCAAAAAAAAATCCATATATTTTTTGCCCAACCAATACTGAACATGGACATTTGCGTGGATATGAATGCTTAAAAGCAGTATGCAATGAAGCCAATTTACGGCAACCAGGCTTAATCACAGGAACAAAGCTAAGAAAATATGTTGCCACTGTCTCTCAAATTTTTAATCTAGGAGAAAATGAATGCGACTGGTTAGCGAGGCATATGGGACACGATATCAGAGTACACCGCAATTTTTATAGGTAAATAAATATTCATTTTTTTATAATACGCCAACTATTCCTGGCAAATATTACTTTGAGTAATTTCTACGAATTCAATTTAAGTACAGTGAAAATATGAAAAAAAATTTCTTTTTACATCATGTACCTACATACTGTACGTATTTAGTATACTATTTTATCATTTTTTTATATGTAGGCAATACACATGTATTCCGCCTTCAAATTGAATACTAAAAGAAAATTATTCAACTCTTGTAATCGTGAACAAATAATTAGCTCTAATTTTATATTTCTAGGCTTCATGAAAATACTGTAGAAACTACCAAAGTCAGTAGATTATTGCTTGCAATAGAAAGGGGCCAAGCAAACAAATTTGTAGGGAAAACCTTAGATGAAATAACAGTTGAAGGTAACATCCATTATATATTATATCTCAAGTTGTACAATCTTAGTAATATAAATAAACATATTATCTAGATTTGCCGTCGTTGGAAGAAGATGATGAAATTGAAGGTAATGCAGAAGATAAGGGTGAAGAAAAGAATAAAGGCAAAGGAAGAAAGGCAAGTGAAAATAAGTACGAAAATGCCGAAGTAGATGATAACAGCAGTGAACGTAATAAAGGGTTTAAAAGATTTTTTTGTGTAACTATTTTTTATTTATTTCAGTTCCTCTATTGAATTTGAATAGCAAAAGAAAAAAAATACAAATACAAACAATTCAGATGATAACTATGAAAAAAAAAGGAAACCAAATTTAGAACAGTCGCGAAAATCAAGCGTGAAAAAACCCTGGTCAGAAGAAGAAATTAATGCAGTACGAAAATTATTTAAATTTGACTTAAAGAAGGAATATCTCCCTGGCGAAGAAAAATGTCTACAGTGCATAGAAGAATATCCAACTTTACAGAATAGAAAATGGACAGACATTAAATATTACTTAAAAAATTATTATGTTAAAAACAAAAGATTGTTAAAGATATAGAATAATTATGCAGTGGAAAGTCGAATCCAGACTTTGGCTGAATTCTTCATTGACCTATTATTTTTCTTATTTTCCAAAACTATCTACCTGAATGCGTAAGTTTTATTTTCACTCATTGTTTGAAATGTAAACCTTTTCTAAATAAAGAGTGTTCAAAAATTCAAAACAGTAATGATCCTTCACCAACCTATACTCGTTCTAATTGAATATCGTTAGATACTGCATAAAAAGTTACGATATGGACATGTAAGTCATTTTGATCAAAAATTAATAGTTTAAATACAAAAACTATTCACCTTAGAGCCCAAGCGATATAGACGAATGCTTTGAGTGAAATAGATTTAAGCTTTGAGTAAAAATGTACATTTTCTTAATAATAGGCTGGTAACAATACAGACGGGCGAATTATATCGAGTTTTCAAATATACGTTCTTAGTTTGATTATGAAGTTTTAATTAGTTTTATTTACTAATAAAATATTGGGCATAAAGAACTTTGAGAATACAAATAAAAACATGAATTATTCTGTTTACCTGGTGTTCCAATTAACTTACATTGCCCATGCCAAAAGTTTGTTCGGCTACATAAAGCTCTTTGTTGGCATACTTTCCGTTCAACCAAAATAAAATTGTGATTTTCAAGAATACTATAACGTTCCAATTTCAGAAAGGGCACCATCGCCTGTTGGTTATCCGGTTTCTTAAAGAACAGAGTATTCAGAGTACATATATGTTTTTTACATTTCTTTATATTTAAATCACCAATTTCTAGGAAACCTACCTCAGATATTGGTAATCGTCTAGTATATACCTCTTTGAAATAAAATATTTTAGTAATAGTTGATTTAAAATATGTTAAACCCCCAAAGTGGACATCCTCCTTATATTTCAAATATCTAAAAAGTTTAAGTTAAAGACTGGATAGGAGAAATATTTTTATAAAAAAGGTTTTGAAATTAAACAAGTAAATGCAGCATATTCGTTATTATAGGCTGTTATATTTCATAAACAATCAAAACCCGATAAACTTCAGTGGGACACTCGATATCACAATAAATGTGAAAAATTGTGTATAGATGCCACAAATATGTTTAAGTCATATAAAAAAATACACAGGTCCCTTTTGGCATCATACACCTGAAATAAATCTCTGAGTTATTTATAGCATCCGATGCCATAGGGTATTATATTTCATTTACTTTTTTCCACAGTGTGTATCAAAACATAGATCAGATTGCCTGAAAGTACTCTGTGAAATGCATATTACCGTACTGCTACAATCTAGGATGCCGAAATGTCGTCACATGCAGGAGATGCCAAAGTAAATGCGACGGCGTGTAATGGTGTGTGTGTGTGTGTGTGTGTGCGTGCGTGTGTGAGTATATAACAACTCATAGATGAAGTAGACCTAGACCTAACCTAAAACAAAACAATGAATGAACAAATCTCTGCTCAATAGTATACGCAAGAATTATCAGAAAGTAGCATAATGCCTTTATTCTCAGAAATCAGACAAGGATACGGAATATTAACGTTCTGGAGCTTTCGATAATTCAGATGGGAATCTTATTCTTGTAATGATGCACATAATAAAACTTCTTTCCTAGGAGATTGAATACAGTCGCAGTGAAAATCTTTCATTTATTCATAATTTCCCTATGAAGTTTCTTATTGTTCACACAACGAGAAACAACAACAAGAGCGTTTTCATTTATGCTCCAAACTTTTCCAATCATTTGAAGCATATTATTTTTCATGATTCATTAATTTGCTTGCTGGATATAGAATTCAATACACATCAATAGATGCAAAATAATATCTTATATTTTCATAGAAATCGCTTTGCTCCTCCGCCCATTATAGAACAAATTTCTCTGAAAATTCAATCAGATAAACTGAAGGTTTTCAAGACAAATGGCAATGGCAGTGATGTATAGAGAGTGTGTCCTATATTTTCTAATTTCAGCATATGCTGCATTAATGGTCCCAAGAGATTGGCATCGTATGTTACGAAACCGTGAGGATAGGTCATCTAGGTTCCTTTGGGTACGATTACCGGTCCAGAGTGAATCGTTGATTTCAGTCACGTGTCTACGAAAACAATAAAAGATTCTGAGTATAGTCCTGTTTCTATTCAGAATGTGGATTACGTCTTTGACCGAGATATCATTCGGTTTATTTGCATCAGCTTCTTGCCTGACTACAAAGTTTGCAGAGTTTCTTATTACTGTGATTATTACCATATCACTATGGTGATGATTTCGTTCAAATATTCAATCTAAAAATCTCTTTCGTTTTGACATTCAATAGATGTATAACACAAACAAATGTCTAAGCGGTAATTATTATAATTCGAGAAAGTGTCATAATCCATGAATTATAAATACTTTTTCGTTCTTTTGTTTTATGAAGGTGCATCTCATTAGCAAAGCTAATAGCCCTGGAAAATATGATTTGTGCATTGTGAATAGAATACCCTATTAATAACAAATTCCTTCCTCAGTTGATATATTTTATATTAGTTATAGTTTACTTGTTTTGCAACTAATGGAAAATGGCCATAAATGGTCCCAATATTTGTTGAAATAGGCAATTTGTGATAAAATTTCAACTACCTCCTTATAGTGTGCTGGCATGTAATTGTCTTTTGAAATATTTCTTTTAGTAGCAAGTATGGACATTTATCGAGTTAATATTTATAATAAAAACAACTTTTTTTTGAGATACGAATTTTAGTACTACGAAAAAATCATTCAAAAATTTCAAAGGTTTCAGAACGTATTTCGAAAACCAAGGTATAACTTGGAGTACCTATTTATCAGATCTTAATTAAAGTATTTTTAATAAAAACAAGCGAGGGATCTTAAACTAATAAATTCAAACTATTGGTTTGCATCAGTTGATCTCTTTATTTATTATTAGATTATATATATACATATATATATATATATATATATATATATATATATATATATATATATATATATATATATATATATATATATATATATATATATATATATATATATATATAACTATAACTTTAGAAAGAAATTAAAAAAAACTATTTTTTTACAGGTTGGAATAGAAACCTATTGAGTGAACGCGTTTCGTCATAACATTGACTTCATCAGTTTTTTTTTTCTTTCTGAAGTTATGAACGTGAATTATCACCAAGTAAATGCCAATTCAATTCAGGATAGATATATCGATGTTGTATGGCGGCAACGTCTCTCCATTGCAGTGAGAGAGTTCAATCAGCTTTTTTCTGCTTCAGAGTCAGTTTTCGATATGATTATATGATATATGATTCATTTATTTCTAAAATTTTATTTTTTCGTAGGAAAATTCCAGAAGAAGCTTTCTCGACAAAATTGTTGATTGGTTTCATGAGAAAAATGTACAATTGCATTGCCAGACTGAATTTGGAACATATTGAAGTGTATCTTCTACTTTATCAGTTATCACATCTGTTGAATCTCATGAGAGAATGTTTGATATTTCTGTTGATAGACTCTATGAAGTAGTCCAATTCGAAAAATAACTTGAAGATGAATGTTCTGATCTTATATGCTTACATAGTCTACCACACAGATGATTGCTTTTATTGAAAACAAGTTGCTTGCAAAAATGATAAAGATTTTGTTTGAATGATGAGTTTAATATTGAGTTTCACTATAAATTATTAACTTTAAATTAACTGGAGTGAACATTTTTCAATACGCAAAACGAACACTTTCTTTAACCTAATAATTTCTCTTAATATGAAGCTTCATGATAAAGACGACCGTTTCTTGATTATTATGATGAAATAGATAATAATCGTGAAAAAAAAATCTTGTCTTTCAGAAAAATTTTACTTCTATTACTTTTGTTGTGGGGAAACGCAGTAGCGGTGATGGCTCAGGTGGCATCGCTCTCGGCTGACAACCGAGAGGACGTGGGTTCGACTCCCACGAAAAACCAACAAATTTTCAATACCACCGCTACCGTGTTTCGGAGGACACGTTAAGCCGTCGGTCCCCCTGGGTTAGTACGCCTCGGTACTAATTACCTAAAACAGGGTTAAAGAGGCAATCGGCGCCGGAACATCTCACATAATGTGTGTAGACTCCCCGGCAATAATGCCATACGCTAAATAAATAAATGGGGAAACGCATATTTAGCTTTCTAATATATTTCATCGAAATCGAAGTTTTACCATTTTGCACTTGGGATAGAAGTATATACTACGATAAATTGAAAAAATTATTTCAAAATCGTCGAAAATAACTCGAAATCTCTTTTTTCCTGATTTAATCAACACTCTATTTTGGCATAAATATAGCTTATGAAACCAACAGTTTCAATAAAGTTTCATTTCATGTATATTCAAATAAAAAAAATATTGTCCATTACCTACTGAAATCAATATCAATATTGATTATGTATTCACCTGAGGAAATCTCCAAAGGTATCGATATTAGGACAAATTAGTGGAGCTTTTATAATAAAATTGTGCAATCACTTGGGTGTCGTAATTTTGTAGAAGGACTTGTTCTACTCAAATTTACAATACTCATACACCTAATATTTCGACGCATGTTTACTTTATCAATGTCATCAAACTTATCATTAAATGAACAAAGTTAATTCTGGGAAGATGAAAATTTGTGCATTCAAAATGGTATGTATACGAGGTGATTAAAATCACTTAGAACTTTAGTTTCTACTCACATGATTGATTTAATTATCAATTTATTCTTGAGTTGATTGCAGAGTATATTCCGTATTTTACTCATGAATATGCTTTCATTGCTCGTACGTCATCAATCACGGATAGTCACCCACCAAACATCAAGGCTCTTTCAACGGTGCATGTTATCTTTGCAGTTACTATCTGACGGATGATGTGGCGAACCGCAACGGACTTGCTTGCGATTCCACAGATGACTCTATTTGCATGGTGAAGCATTATCAATGATTCAATGCTACTCAGCCATCACTTACGATAATACTTGGAGATAAACACCGCTTCAAAAGACGGTAATGTAGAAGTTCTTCTAGTTACTACCATTACAGACGCCCTGTGGAGCTGAGGTAGTAGAGTGACCGTCTGTGAAACTGGCGTGCTAGGTTCACATTCTGGGTTATCTATGGGTGTTTGTCTATATCTATGGGATTTAGTGGTTGAAATAATTAACAAGTTGAGTAATATACAATATTTGCAAGCCCATTGCACGTTCGAAATTATTATTCATCATTGGTCGAATGTAAATGTAGTGGGTTTAAAAAATAGCCTTATCATGATCTTAATTATTGTTCAAAACTAATGTTTGAATTTCAATAAATCATTTTTTTATATAAAATTAGTTTACACAAACTGTTTTTCAAGTATTCATGGCGCCGTAGTGCCATTATATTCCATTATGCCTGTAAATACATACAAAACTTTATGCATCATTGATGAATTAAATTCATTGAACTAGATCATGAGTAAAATTGTTACCTTTTTTATATATTCCTTTTTTTATTTATGACGTCTTATTGATCATCCTTCTGATGTCTCTTCATGATAATTTAGCAAATTAAGTACTGAGGTCAGTGTGGAACAATCTGAGATTGGCGAATTTGAAGATGCGGCTAAGAAGGCGAGAAATTGCAGTGTGCTGCAGGAAAAATTGAAATTTCTATACAAAGAAACTTATGTCAAATACATTACATTGTACTAAGTGAGGATAAATATTGAAAATTGTTGCCCTCTGAAATTTTTTTACGGAATCATCTCTTCTAAATTTCTGATGTTTTATTATAGCCCGATTGACTATAAAGGCGCCCACGGGACACGAAAAGACGTTTACGTCACAGAAATTTGGATACAATTGTCATATTATTGTATCATCGTGCATAAAGTGGTATTATTTGTATAAGTACAAGGCCCTCTTGATCTCTATCAGCCTTGCTAATATGATTTGATATCATATACAAAAAATTTGTGAGATTTCTGTTGAAATTCTTAATGAACAATATGAATTGTAATAAATAATAGGGACGTCCTTCTCAACACTTTGTGAAATATTATGAAAATGCATATAATATATATAATCACTACATATGTTTCGGGTTGATAACTCATTTTTATAAATAATACTGTATGACCTCGTCAAAATCAACTAATATCCCAGAAAGAATGTGGAGTTTTTTTAGATATTATACTTGAGAAAGTATGTATTTATTTACGATTTTAAGTATAGAATGTGATTCTGTCATGAGTGGAATCATTAATTTCTCGAAATGAAAATCTTTTTTCAGACGATCCTGTATCTTTATCTTCTCAAATAATACAATTGACAGTTGCCAATGAAAAGCTCTTACTGAGGTTCAATTGAATCATTGTTAATACTGAAGATGTCAATAGAATGGAGAAAATGTCACTGAAATAATATCATCTTGAAATTGAGCCATTTCAATAGGATCTTTGTGGGCATATCATGGAAGACGAGTACCTTGATGTCATTATTACTTCAGTGGAGTATATCATTAGTTACACACAAGGCGTATTCCGATGATTTTCAACTTTTTTCGATGTTTGTGAATATGTTTATATTTATATATATATATATATATATATATATATATATATATATATATATATATATATATATATATATATATATATATATATATATATATATATATATATATATATATATATATATATATATATATATATATATATATATATATATATATATATATATATATATATATTATATATATATATATATATACATATATATATATATACATATTATATATATATATATATATATATATATATATATATATATATATATATATATATATATATATATATATATATATATATATATATATTATATATATATATATATATATATATATATATATATATATATATATATATATATATATATATATATATATTTATTTATATATATATAATTATATATATATATATTTATATATATATATATATATATATATATATATATATATATATATATATATATATATATATATATATATATATATATATATATATATATATATATATATATATATATATATATATATATATATATATATATATATATATATATATATATATATATATATATATATATATATATATATATATATATATATATATATATATATATATATATATATATATATATATATATATATATATATATATATATATTTATATATATATATATATATATATATATATATATATATATATATATATATATATATATATATATATATATATATATATATATATATTATATATATATATATATATATATATAAATATATATATATATATATATATATATAAGAATGAAAAATATGCACGAGAAAATGTAAAATATAGGTGATAGTGTGAAACAAAATATGTTTCTGAAACATCGAATGAGCAATTTAGATCAAAAATTGAAGGGTTACAACGAGAAATAGAAAAAATAATAGTTACGAGAAGGGTTTAGAAAAATAAACATGAAGAAAAACCGAAACGGAAGGAAAGTTATACTGGTACTCCAGAGGACGAGAATAAAAGTAAAAGAAGAAATAGATATAGATGAAATGAAAAGAATTTGCAAGCTTCAGAATGAGAACACATTCTAATGACATGACTAATTCTTATCTAAGCGTTGAAACACCGAATGTAATGGAACCCATATTATGGAATACAAAATCTAGACTGTGTCAAGGTGTTCTATTAAAGATAGCCAAATGTTTAATTATCGAATCCATAGAAATCTACAATATAATACTCATTCCTGTATAATGTGAATAGTAGGTATATAAGATTTGAGATACTGGAAGCACCTATTATTCCTGAAAGAATCTACAACCGCACACATGACAGGAATCGAAAGACGAACGGCTGTATAACAAAATACGAGATTATTTAATTAAACCTCGAGGGCTCTCAGATGATTTAGACTTGATATTATGATCTACAGATTATTCAGTGATCAGCTGATTGTCAAAATTTATAGGTGGAACAATAGAATTACGATCATTTAGATTTAATGAGTTTCCATGCTGATAGGAGTCTGTGACTGTCATCTATAGTGTTCAAACAATTCGGACGTTTTTCTATTTCTAAATCTTCACTGAAAATTCGAGATTTTAAAGATCGGACGGAAGCAATAGTTTTTGTATTGGGGAAATCGATAATGTGGCATGTTTGGGTGTGATGTTGGAAAAGGGCATTAGTGTTGTCTGAGTGTCTAACTGAAAGTTCCTTGGCACGGACCTGAATTCGACGGTTCGTTTGTCCTATATAAGAACGAGGACAATAATTGGAACAGGGAATCTCATGAACACCGTGATTTTCGTTAGGAATTTTATCATTGACGGATCTGACCAGATGGGAGAGTTTCTGTTGGGTGGTGAATATTGTTTTGATGTTTGTATTCTTGAGAGATCTAGCGATCTTATCTGTTACTCCTTTGATGTAAGGAAGGAATAATTTAGGTGTAGATTCTTGGTCAGTGGGATTGGAAGGTGGTAGAGGTGGGGAGATGTTTCTGTGTTTGCGTATGTTCTTGTTGATTTGATATGTATTGTAACCGTTCTGCAATAGGATATGTTTCAGAGTATCTGATTCACGGTGTTCGTCTTCAGATAGTCGAATAGAACGGTAGATTAGGGTATTAACTACAGGGTTGAGTTGAGAAGGATGGTGGTGAGAGTGGGCGTTCAGATAACGGTTTAAATGGGTGGGTTTACGATAAACTGAATAGTAGAAGCCTTGGGATGGAAGTTTTTTGACCGTGACATCGAGGAATGGTAGAGACCCACCGTTTTCCACTTCCATTGTGAATTGGATACTTGGATATATGCCATTCAAATAATTTAAGAAGTGGAGGAACGAGTCTTCGCCATTGGGCCAGATCGCAAAAACATCGTCTACTTAACATAGCCAGCATGATGGTTTAAGATCGAATGACGAGAGAGCTTAGGTTTCGAAATGTTCCATGAAGATGTTCACTATGACGGTGGAGAGAGGGGATCCCATTGGGGCTCCCTTGATTTGTCTGAAGAACTTGCCTTGAAAGATGAAGTAAGTGATGGCCATGCAGTGTTTGATCAGGAATAGGTTGTCTGGGGATATTTGATGTTTCGTGTCTATTAGGATGAAAAGTGTTTCTTCGATGGGGATATTTGTAAAAGAGGTGACAATATCAAAACTAACAAGGAGATAAATTGGGGTAATATCAATATTCTTGAGGAGTTCTTCGAAGTAAATAGAGTTTTTTACGTATAACTGGGTTTGTTCGGCAAGGGGTTGAAGGGTTTTGACGAGATATTTCGCAAGAGGATGTGTTGGACACATCCTGATGGAATATTAGGCTTGTGAACTTATACATACATAATACGCAAAAGGAGACGAAACGTCACGATTTTTCAAATCTTTTACACGGTTCATTCCGGGAACTAAGTTTCTCAAATACTTCCGACCGCGGAAATCTTTCTGAACACACACACACATATATATATATATATATATATATATATATATATATATATATATATATATATATATATATATATATATATATATATAGCAGTAACATAACAACAATATAATGAACTGAATACTACCAATTTCCCTTCTTATAACTGCCTATGCGTGCACAATTGCATCTAGGATGTTGTGCGTGCACCGCATTTCTTGTTTTTAATCCATGACTAATATTTCCTTTATAATAATTTGTTGTTAACATTAATCTAATAACTTCCTCCATGTATAGTAGATTTAATGTGAGTAAGTCGCTATCTTCAAATACAAACACAGATGGATATCTTTTTTTTTGAAATAATATTATTTTTAGAATACATTTTTGTGCAACCTCTAGTTTTTTTTCAATAGTTGATCCTGAACTTCCTCACACTACTATCCCATAGTTTATTATTGACTCTACCAATGCTTGGTAAACAGATTTTATGGTTTTGAAAGTCAATATGTTTCTTAATTCATAGAATTCAAATATTAATTTCCTTTTCTTATTTGTGACATATTTAACCTGCTCCTTTCACGTAAAATTCTCATCTATGTAGATACCTAATTGACATAATTACAATTTTGATCTATTTTACAATTAAGATCATGAAGTTTAATTTCTTGGAAGTCAGCTAATGAACGAGGTGAGAGCGAGAAAGTAATGAATTTTGTCCTTTCAACATTAAGGGAGAGCAGGTTTCCATCTAACAAAGATTTAATTTTCTGTAATGCAAGTTCGGATTTTCGTTTTGTTGTTTCCTAGTTCTCCTCAAATATAATTACTCCTGAATCATCTGCAAAACAAAACATTACAACTTCCTCCCCCAACAAAGAAATGAAGCTATCAATATAGATGTTAAATAGTAATGTCAATAGAACTGTGCCCTGTAGCACATCAAATTCCAGTTAGGAATCCCTCTCTCCTCAACGTCATTCAATCGATCAATATATATATATATATCTATATATATATATATATATATATATATATATATATATATATATATATATATATATATATATATATATTATATATATATATATATATATATATATATATATATATATATTTATTTTATATATATATATATATATATATATATATATATATATATATATTTATTTTATATATATATATATATATATATATATATATATATATATATATATATATATATATATATATATATATATATATATATATATATATATATATATATATATATATATATATATATATATATATATATATATATATATATATATATATATATATATATATATATATATATATATATATAGGGTTAGCAGGGGGAATAGCTTCATTGGGTAATTAGTCGGGTCGGGCTGACATGAAAAATATCAGAATATGATAGTAGAAGGTCTTCACCAGAAGTCGTAAATCATGACAGGTCTATTGTTAAACATGACAGGTCAAGGTCATAAATCATGACAGGTCTATTGTTAGAAATACCAGGTGTTCCTATTGTTATGCCAGGTGTTCCTATTGTTAGACACGCCAGGGGTGTATTAACTAATGATTGATGGTGACAGGGGGACGCAGGTGGTCAGTAACCGTGGGAATTGAATATTTCTTTTCTTTACAAATCTAGGCCAAAAAAAAGCACACACACAAACGGTCGACGTGGGTGGTCCGCGAATATTTCTTTACAAAATCGTATGAATTCATAGAAACCCGTCGCTGGCATTAGATTAGTGATTCATCGGGCTGGTTGGTCAGTGACCGTGAAAACTGAATATTTCTTTTCTTTACAAACTTTGATAGTCTAGGTCAAAAAAACCCACACACAAACGGAGATGCGTATTTCAGAACGGGTAGGGATAGCTATTATATGAACACAGTATGAATAGTTTTGGTTCTCATTCTGTTTAGTTCAGACAAATTCTTGAAAAACTGCTGAAAAATGTTCGGATTCAGCTACTTCTCCGATATTTTCGATCGCGAAAGTGGAGTGCTGTATTTATACCACTTATTTATGTATTTAAGTTGGGATGCGAACCACACATCCATATATAATACAGATTATATTGATTCTGTGAATGCAAAGAAGAAGGCTGAAGAATATCGGTCAAGTGCCGAAATCTGCACAAAATTAATAGAGGGCCAACTAACAATGGCGGAGGTCATAATACAATTGGAGAAAAACAATCATGGTGCCTACATGACGCAGATCAGGAAATATCTAACTCAGGAAGAGTAAGATATTCTCGCTGAAGAAGAAAAGAACGAGGCCTCGGATTTCTTCAAGAATTTGAGTAATCGTCAGTGGAAGGTAATTGATGCAGTATGCGAGGCTGCAGTTACGGATCCGTCTTTCTTGAAAACCGGTGTGGAGTGTGTACCAGTGTTTATGAAGACGAGTATAATGCCCAAAAGTATGAGCTTGTGCAGGTGCGTAAATAAAAAAAATTATATACAATGGTCGTCTTCCATACTCAAAAAAACGTCCGCAAACACACACATACGAAGCGGTGGAGGTGGTATAATACAGTCACCATAATTATAACTTGGAGATGGCCAACGGAATTCCAGAAAGGACAAATCAAGGAGAGCAGTGCAAGAAACGAAACTTCAAAAGAAATACCCCCAGAGTTCCGGCTACCACTACACGCCTCAATCGTCATCAATAGATGGTAATTACAGCTCAATAATATAGCCGAGTATTGCTCAATTGATTATTCTGCAGATTTCATCCTTACTAAAAATGCGCGTAATGGATATACAAACTTGTACTGATTTTATAAAATTGAGTTACAATGACTCACTCACCCCATATGTATGAATTGCTTGTAAAATATTATTTTCAATATTGAGAATATTGTGTTAGATAGTATCATTTGATAGAGATATTATGTATACTATTAGTAATGTTATTGTATTTAAAGGCGATGTTGGTAGAGCTATGTACAAAAATGTACGATATTATATAACAATAAACTTTATTTCAGAAAATTTATTTATCTAATTACAAACCTTCTTATTTGAAACACTAAATTATTAAAAAATGTAATTTGAATATTCGTTTACATATCTGTTTAATTTTATGTTTACCATAAGCTTCAATTTGAAGCGTAGATAAAAAAAATGTCATTTATCTGGAATGAAAAAATATTTTTCCTTTAAATAATCAAATCAAAAGTTCAATTATTCTCTCTCTTAGTTTGAAATATCAAAATATTTCTAAAACTTCATCTATGTAAATGAAACTAAACTCACTTTCTCTTTTAACAACCGGGATTACCCAGTTACATCCAACGAAATTCATTTCTGGTTTCCCTAACTGAAATAAAGATATCCGATAATTATAAACATACAATACAATAGTACCTAGTCCTCCAAAATGAAATTGATGCATTTCATATTTCTTTAATCATTTATATTGGCTTAACCGATGAACTCATCAATAGAAATCACAAAAACTTATTGAATCAAATCTTTACAGATGTAATTACGAACAAAGATCAGAAATTTCACAGAACTTATTAGGTATTATATGAATAAAAATAATTAATTGTATATATGATTCCTGTATTCATTGTATGAATGATTTGTCCAAGCATTCAATTTGGTGAACATTGAAATTAAATAACTTATGCAATTTTTTATAAGATTCATAAAGTGTTTTCATAAAGTTTTTATTTCTTACGACTTAATTTAATTACTCAGAGAACGCATTCATAACTGAAAAAAATTTCGGATTTGTATTATTTTATTTCAATATTGAGAATATTGTGTTAGATAGTATCATTTAATAGAGATATTATGTATTAGTATATATTAGTAATGTAATTGTATATAAATGCGATGTTGGTAGAGCTATGTACAAAAATGTATGATATTATATAACAATAAACTTTATTTGAGAAAATTTATTTATCTAATTACAAACCTTCTCATTTGAAACACTAAATTATCAAAAAACGTAATTTGAACATTCGTTTACATGCATTATAACAGGTCCCTCATACTAGGGGAAAAAAAGTGTATAAATATCGTATATTATTACGATGAATGACGGCCAGCTGTTTGAATAAGAAAAACTTTTCATATAAAATATAGACAAAATCTCCTAGTGTTTAAAAATTATGATGCTAATACGATACTTTAGAATGTTTCACTGTAGAAATAGAAAGAAATAATAATAACACTGTCTTGAAATTGCATATTGGTTTGAAATATGGAACAAGAGATTGCTTTTCAAATATAAATAATAGTATTTGACTTTAGAACTATGAAAATGAAAAAAACGCTATATAAAATGTAGCTAAAGAATAATCATATACAATATAAACAAATAATTTTTTAAATCTTGTGTACTAGATCTGCATTTTTCAAAAAACTTTGTGTGATTAGAAATAAATAAAACGTACTTTCTTATTATTTCATGAAATATCGAATGAACATAAATGTTAAACTTTTTCATTGTACGCCACTGACAATTCGAATAAATTCATTAGTACACTCGATTAATTATTTTTGGTTTGAATTCCCTTGTGGAGTTATTTGGGTCTTCTTTTTTCGAATTACTTAACTTGCTTGTGAAACATAAAACTACTTTTTGAAAGATATAAAACTTTATTTAACCAAATTTGTCAAAAAGTTCATAAAATATATTTCACAACTTGAAAAGTTGGGGAGGCTATCGAAATTCTCAGGAAGCAGACGTCTTTTACTAAATTGTGCTGAATAAATTTTAGATTCTGGTTGCTACACTATATGATAATTTTGATAACGTGCTATTTTTTCTAGGGATCAGAAATTCGTTTACAATACTCCTGAATTTTTAGGAAGTTTCTCCCGTTGACTGCAAAAACTGTTGAAAATATTTTTCGAAATATCATTCCATACCATTGAAAGTACTATTCCATATATTTGTGAGAAAATGTTAGTATGTTTATTTGCTCTTACTGAGGATTTTAATAAGCATCCAAAAGATTCTGGGAAAATAAAATCAACGTGTCTAATCAAAATCGAGTGGACTGAATCAACTATATTATTTTAATATTGTTCAAATTGTTATTTCGCTAATCTCTTCTTGGAGGAATATGAACTGATTTATATTTCATGGATCTTGAAGAAAACTCTGGAAAAGTTTCACAAAATATTAAAATTTACTTAACAAAGTCTCGCGTTTTGAGATATTTCCTAGTTTTAATTTTAAAAATTGAATTTACGTATTCTGTAAATAACCTGACCTTTGCATATTCTAAAGTTTATAGTTCGAAGTCAGAATTACATTTGAGGTTTGTAAGAATGCGTATATCAGTCGTTCATAATATTTTGTTTCTTGAAAAAGCAAAATTGATATGATTGAAACTTTTTTCGCATACATGAAACGGTTTGAATGCTTAAATAGACATTATGGAAGTTTTTTCATATAAGATTCACAAAATTTTTTATGGAAAAACACAATAACTTATGTAACTTTTTTCCTATAAGATGCATAAAATTTTTTTCATCAGATTTTATTTCTTACGACTTGCTCAGTGAACGCATTCATAAGTGAAAAAATTTTGAATTTGTATTATTTTATCATTGACAGTTTACACTTGATCTAAGTTATATTTGATAAACTCACTAGAACGTATGCTAATCTGTGAAAAATTGTAGTATGTTTCTTTGCTCTTATTGGTGGTTTCTGATGATGCCGTCCTCGTTGAATACGCTGATTTTTCACCTGTTGAGCTTCCAAAATGATTGTTCACCTGATGCGCTTCCAAGTTGATTAAAGTGAAGTGGGGAGGGGAGTCCCTATGAACCAGCCTTACCACTTTCGACTAGATATGCACGTTTCTGGTCGATCACAATAATAAAGCACTTGCGCGTTATCGAATAATGTTCACTGGTCCGAATTTATTCGGATTTATTGATCAACATTCGTATCGATGGACCAAATGTTAAGCGTTATAGAGTTGTGGACTGTATATGTACGTTTTTTTATAGATAAACACCGTGATGTATTTAGATATATATTTTACGTTAAAATTGAGATGATATACACAAGGGTGACTATTTGCAATAGAATGTTCTTTGTTACTATCTCTTAGCGTCTCTCGTTCGTATTTTCGCTACCTGCTTCTACTATCGCACACCCTAAAAACATGACTAGAGCAGGGATGATACAGAGGCAGAACAGGCCGAACCTTTAAATTATTAGAACGCGAACAATAGAAATTATAAAAACTTATTGAATCAAATCTTTCCAGATGTAATTACGAACAAAGATCTGAAATTTCACAGAACTTATTAGGTATTATATGAATAAAAATAATTAATCGAATATATGATTCCTGCATTCATTGTATAAATGATTTGTCCATGCATTCAATTTGGTGAACATTGAAATTAAATAACTTAGGTAATTTTTTATAAGATTCATAAAAAAATTTCATGGAACTTTTTTCCTATAAGATTCATAAAGTGTTTTCACAAAGTTTTATTTCTTGCGACTTAATTTAATTACTCAGGGAACGCATTCATAAGTGAAAAAATTTTGGATTTGTATTATTTCATCATTGACAGTTTACACTTGATCTAAGTTATATTTGATAAACTCACCAGTTCGTACGCTAATATATGAAAATTGTAGTATTTTTATTTGATCTCATTGAAGATTTGAATAAGCTTCCAAAAGATGGTGGAAAATAAAATCAAAGTGTCTAATCAAAATCGAGTGGTGAATATTATTTTAATAATTCGCTAATCCCTTCCTGGTGGAATATGAATTTATTGATATTTCATGGAACTTGAAGAAAACACTCTGCAAAAGTTTGACAAAATATTGAAATTTGTTAAAATTCACTTAACAAGTTTTTTGCGTTCTAAGTTCACATTCAAAAATATTTTTAAGATTTCTTACAATTTTCCAGCATCATAATCATTGCAACAGGTTTTTGTTTTGATATGCGACCCTTTTTTGCAAAAGATACCGTGCGATGCAAAAAAAATTAACATATGCAGCTTAACTGTTG
Source organism: Cynegetis impunctata (assembly GCA_030704885.1). Lineage (NCBI taxonomy): Eukaryota > Metazoa > Arthropoda > Insecta > Coleoptera > Coccinellidae > Cynegetis > Cynegetis impunctata. The sequence continues at coordinate 291,230 of JARQZK010002956.1, read as the reverse complement.
CAATGATTGCGATGCTGGAAAATTGTGAGAAATCTCAAAAATATTTTTGAATGTGAACTTAGAACGCGAAAAATTGTTAAGTGAATTTTAACAAATTTCAATATTTTGTCAAACTTTTGCAGAGTGTTTTCTTCAAAATCCATGAAACATCAATCAATTCATATTCCACCAGGAAGGGAACCACCAATAAGAGCAGAGAAACATACTAACATTTTTAACAGATTAGCATACGATCTAGTGAGTTTATCAAATATAACTTAGATCAAGGGTAAACTGTCAATGATAAAATAATACAAATTCAAAATTTTTTCACTTATGTATGCGTTCCCTGAGCAAGTCGTAAGAAATAAAATCTGATGAAAAAAATTTCATGCATCTTATAGGAAAAAAGTTACATAAGTTATTTTGTTTTTCCATAAAAAATTTTGTGAATCTTATATGAAAAAAGTTCCATAAAATCTATTTAAGTAGTCGAACCGTTTCATGTATGCGAAAAAAGTTTCAATCACATCGATTTTGATTTTTCAAGAAACAAAATATTATGAACGACTGATATACGCATTCTTACAAACCTTAAATGTAATTCTGACTTCGAACTATAAACTTTAGAATATGCAAAGGTCAGGTTATTTACAGAATACGTAAATTCAATTTTTAAAATTAAAACTAGGAAGTATCTCAAAACGCCAGACATTATTAAGTAAATTTTTATATTTTGTAAAACTTTTTCAGAGTTTTCTTCAGGATCCATGAAATATAAATCAATTCATATTCCTCCAAGAAGAGATTAGCGAAATAACAATTCGAACAATATTAAAATAATATAGTTGATTCAGTCCACTCGATATTGATTAGACACGTTGATTTTATTTTACCAGAATCTTTTGGATGCTCATTAAAATCCTCAGTAAGAGCAAAGAAACATACTAACATTTTTTCACAAATATATGGAATAGTACTTTCAATGGTATGGAATGATATTCCGAAAAATATTTTCAACAGTTTTTGCAGTCAACGGGAAAAACTTCCTAAAAATTCAGGAGTTTTGTAAACGAATTTCTGACCCCTAGAAAAAATAGCACGTTATCAAAATTATCATATGGTGTAGCAACCAGAATCTAAAATTTATTCAGTACAATTTAATAAAAGACGTCTGCTTCCTGAGAATTTCGATAGCCTCCCCAACTTTTCAAGTTGTGAAATATATTTTATGAACTTTTTGACAAATTTAGTTAAATAAAGTTTTATATCTTTCAAAAAGTAGTTTTATGTTTCACAAGCAAGTTATGTAATTCGAAAAAAGAAGATCCAAATAACTCCACAAGGGAATTCAAACCAAAAATAATTAATCGAGTGTACTAATGAATTTATTCGAATTGTCAGTGGCGTACAGTGAAAAAGTTTAACATTTTTGTTCATTCGATATTTCATGAAATAATAAGAAAGTACGTTTTATTTATTTCTAATCACACAAAGTTACCTAAAAAAAGCAGTTCTAGTACACAAGATTTAAAAAATTTTTTGTTTATATTGTATATGGTTATTCTTTAGCTACATTTTATATAGCGTTTTTTTCATTTGCATAGTTCTAAAGTCGAATACTATTATTTATATTTGATAAGCAATCTCTTATTCCATATTTCAAACCAATATTCAATTTCAAGACAGTGTTATTATTATTTCTTTCTATTTCTACTGTGAAACATTCTAAAGTATCGTATTACCATCATAATTTTTAAACACTAGGAGATTTTGTCTATATTTTATATGAAAAGTTTTTCTTATTCAAAAATCTGGCCGTCATTCATCGTAATAATATGATATTTATACAACTGATTTATCACACATGTAATTTAGGTTTTTTAAAAGTTTATACGTGTACACTTTTTTCCCCTAGTATGAGGGACCTGTTATAATGCATGTAAACGAATGTTCAAATTACATTTTTCAATAATTTAGTGTTTCGAATAAGAAGGTTTGTAATTAGATAAATAAATTTTCTGAAATAAAGTTTATTGTTATATAATATCATACATTTTTGTACATAGCTCTACCAACATCGCATTTATATACAATTACATTACTAATAGTGTACATAATATCTCTATCACATGATACTATCTAACACAATATTCTCAATATTGAAATTAAATAATACAAATCCAAAATTTTTTTCAGTTATGAATGCGTTCTCTGAGTAATTGAATTAAGTCGTAAGAAATAAAAACTTTATGAAAACACTTTATGAATCTTATAAAAAATTGCATAAGTTATTTAATTTCAATGTTCACCAAATTGAATGCATGGACAAATCATTCATACGATGAATGCAGGAATCATATATTCAATTAATCATTTTTATTCATATAATACCTAATAAGTGCTGTGAAATTTCTGATCTCTGTTCGTAATTACATCTGTAAAGATTTGATTCAATAAGTTTTTATAATTTCTATTGATGAGTTCATCGGTTTGGCCAATATGAATGATTAAAGAAATATGAAATCCATCAATTTCATTTTGGAGGACTAGGTACTATTGTATTGTATGTTTATAATTATCGGATATCTTCATTTCAGTTAGGGAAACCAGAAATGAATTTCGTTGGATGTAACTGGGTAATCCCGGTTGTTAAAAGAGAAACTGAGTTTAGTTTCATTTACATAGATGAAGTTTTAGAAATATTTTGATATTTCAAACTAAGAGAGAGAATAATTGAACTTTTGATTTGATTATTTAAAGGAAAAATATTTTTTCATTCCAGGTAAATGACATTTTTTATCTACGCTTCAAATTGAAACTTATGGTATACATAAAATTAAGCAGATATGTAAACGAATGTTCAAATTACATTTTTTAGTGTTTCAAATTAGAAGGTTTGTAATTAGATAAATAAATTTTCTGAAATAGAGTTTATTGTTATATAATATCGTACATTTCTGTACATAGCTCTACCAACATCGCCTTTATATACAATAATATTACTAATAGTATACATAATATCTCTTTCAAATGATACTATCTAACACAATATTCTCGATATTGAAAATAATATTTTACAAGCAATTCATACATATGGGTTGAGTCATTGTAACTCAATTTCATAAATTCAGTACAAGTTTTTATATCCATTACGCGCATTTTCAGTAATGATGAAATCTGCAAAATAATCAATTGGGCAATACTCGGTTATATTATTGAGCTGTAATTACCATCTATTGATGACGATTGAGGCGTGTAGTGGTAGCCGGAACTCTGGGGGTATTTCTTTTGAAGTTTCGTTTCTTGCACTGTTCTCCTTGATTTGTCCGTCTGGAATTCCGTTGGCCATCTCCAAGTTATAATTATGGTGATTGTATTATACCACCTCCACCGCTTCGTATGTGTGTATGTGCGGACGTTTTTTTGAGTATGGAAGACGACCATTGTATATAATTTTTTTTATTTACGCACCTGCACAATCTCATACTTTTGGGCATTATACTCGTCTTCATATACACTGGTACACACTCCACACCGGGTTTCAAGAAAGACGGATCCGTAACTGCAGCCTCGCATACTGCATCAATTACCTTCCACTGACGATTACTCAAATTCTTGAAGAAATCCGAGGCCTCGTTCTTTTCTTCTTCAGCGAGAATATCTTACTCATCCTGAGTTAGATATTTCCTGATGTGCGTCATGTAGGCACCATGATTGTTTTTCTCCAATTGTATTATGACCTTCGCCATTGTTAGTTGGCCCTCTATTAATTTTGTGCAGATTTCGGCACTTGACCGATATTCTTCAGCCTTCTTCTTTGTATTCACAGGATCAATATAATCTGTATTGTATATGGATGTGTGGTCCGCATCCCAACTTAAATACATAAATAAGTGGTATAAATACAGCACTCCACTTTCGAGATCGAAAATATCGGAGAAGTAGCTGAATCCGAACATTTTTCAGCAGTTTTTCAAGAATTTGTCCGAACTAAACAGAATGATAACCAAAACTATTCACACTGTGTTTATATAATAGCTATCCCTACCCGTTCTGCAATACGCATCCCCGTTTGTGTGTGGGTTTTTTTGACCTAGACTATCAAAATTTGTAAAGAAGAGAAATATTCAGTTTCCACGGTCACTGACCAACCAGCCCGATGAATAAGTTATCTAATGCCAGCGACCAGTTTCTATGAATTCATACGATTTTGTAAAAAAATATTCGCGGACCACCCACGTCGACCGTTTGTGTGTGTGCTTTTTTATGGCCTAGATTTGTAAAGAAAAGAAATATTCAATTCCCACGGTTACTGACCACCTGCGTCCCCCTGTCACCATCAATCATTAGTTAATACACCTTTGGCGTGTCTAACAATAGGAACACCTGGCATAACAATAGGAACACCTGGTATGTTTACCAATAGAGCTGTCATGATTTATGACCTTGACCTGTCATGTTTTACAATAGACTTGTCAAGATTCACGACTTCCGGTTAAGACCTTCTACTAATGATAAAAAAGAGTAGCTGCAATTTTATGACTGATTTGAGGGCGTAATATCATATATATATATATATATATATATATTATATATATATATATATATATATATATATATATATATATATATATATATATATATATATATATATATATATATATATATATATATATATTTATATATAAATGTGTGTTTTTTCAACAGCTTTCCAATGGTACTACTGATGAACACATATTCCTTATACTATGCAAATTATTGTATTTATTTATAAGCAAAAAACGGTTCAAAATGTAACATTTGTTTATTGCTGATTTTTAAATTGTTTCCGGAAAAAAATTAACTTTCTGAGATTGGCGATTACAAGTAGACGCTATCGCTTTAAAAATGAGATCTCCTAGAGGTCTGTAAGTTGATAAGTTTTCCCACAATAAACGGTTGAAATTGGGTCCATTTTACAAAAACGGGATAAACAAATAGAATTGTACAACAACTATTCATAGCACCTTGCGCACACTTTTTAAGTACATGAAACAATAAAATGTTTAATCATTTTTTTATAATAATTTTAAAAAAAAAACGCTTTTTAAGCCTTAAATTTGCTATAACTTTCAAACAAATTCAACGATTTTGATTTGGCAGGTCCAGTTTGGAAGGTTTTTCAATGGCAATTATTTGGTCTATGAAGCTTTTTTCTCCATAACCCATAGTTTCCGAAACATAATCGAAAAATTGAAAAAAAAACGCTTTTTTTGCACAAAAATGTAGTTATAAACAATGTTCCAGACTTGAAAATCGTTGCATTTCATGAAAAAGAACTTAATATGATATTACGCCCTCAAATCAGTCATAAAATTGCAGCTACTCTTTTTCTTTCTTCAAATGTCAGCCCGACCCGACTAAATAGCGCTCACCTCAAAATGGAACAACGATCTGTGTTAACTGAAGCGAGACAGCTAACCTCTAACAGTTAGCTCGCGGCACACGATCGTGAAGTGCATTTCTCCTTATTTTGAGATCGGATAAGAATCTTCAGTGGTTATGGTCGGTAAATTCAAAATGTTAATACTTATTTAATCATTGATATAACTTTTTGGAATACAAAACTATTCTATGTATTTTATGATAAAGTATCCGATATCGAACAATTGTATATGAATGTTTTTAAATTTCAAGTTGAATATGAAACGACTATTTGGGGTTATACCGCTCACCTGAGCGCCCCTTATCTGTGCGCCAAAAAGGTCTTCAGAGAGTGAAGGTGAAGAGCACTTTTTTGACGACAACAGTGATGACGAAATGAATGTCGATGGTTTATTTGCAAAGAACTTTGAAGATATAACGAGATGTAGTATCGCGGTACCACCTGCGAAGTGTGGTATCCTGCTATATGTTCTGGATGGGATTCGGCAGGTGAATGCATCTGTAATTTATGTACCTAACGATAGAGTCTCACTATTCTTTTTGAGATTACCTCTTATAAAAATAATGGAAGTCAATTTGCTATTAAAAATCAAACTATTTTAAAAAATATATATGACGCTACTCTCACTCACAAATAAGAATATTTGATGCTAATTTCTGATTATAGTTTTTAAACTAACTGTATAAAGTTAATCCTACACATACTAGTGTAATGAAAATAGATCTCACTAGACATGTTTCCATAAACATGATTGAGCGTCATTATGGCTCAGCCTGAGCGGTATTACCCAAAGGCCAGAGGCAATGGAGCTCAAACCTGATTTTTTTTTAAGTTTTCCTAATAGTTATACGTCATAGATAAGTATTTTTGGCGATAAAATGTTGATTACTGAATAGTTCAAGAACATGCTATTCATTCAAATTTTGAAATAAAGTTAATATTTTGCAATCTTTATCAACTTTTCATCATGTGAATTAAATAAGAGAATACATATAAATGTTGAAATCAATGTTTACTATTCAAGTCTGAAAAATGTAACACTTCTGAAAGACTGTCAATGGATAAACGAACTCAATATGCTATTGTAGAGTTTAAAATTCTTCAGAAATACTAAATTAAGAATTTTATCACTATCCAAAATCTATACTTGCTCAGCCTGTCTTCATAGATAAAGACTCAAATGCGTTGGTAATCATTGAAATTAATTATTGACGATCGTCAGTGAGTCCTTCTGTTGAGCACGACACATTTTTGTATGTTTGCGTTTTTAAAAATAAATTTACTAACACACTTTTAGTGAGAAAAATATATTTCCTAAAAAAAAATTGGGAAAGTAATAAATTAACAGATTAATAATCAAACATTATTCGGGATCAGAATCGCCAGAAGTTGTGTTATCTTGCAAGTCGGAATAATCTTCTTCATTTTTAATTTCGGTTACTTCTAAAATATCTTTTATTTTCAAAGGAGTCTGATCTCCATCAAATCCTTTTAGTTTCAAATGACCATCTAGGAACCAACTACAATTCTCAGGGCTCAATTTCACATACTTAGGATCGGTTGCATGCAGCCACATTGAATTTACATGAATAGTGCGCAAAATGTTCTGTTTTATTGATGGTGATATTGTGTTTGAGTCGAAACTTCCAATTTTTTTTTGGAACTTTTCATGTTTTTCTTTCGCAGAAAAATTTTCGATAAAAATTTGATATCTGGCGTTATTTACTTTTCAAGAATGTTCGATACCATACATAGCTACAGTAAATTCCTGAACAACGTTCATTTTTTGGGAAATAAAGATGTCGGCTTCATCAGTAAACAATTTTGTTATTTCTGGTTATTCGAGAAGAGTTTGAACGGTCTAACTTCTCCTTTATTATAAAAAGCTGCCGTGTAATCGAAACCTGTATATGCATGGAAAGCCGGTAGACTTAGGCACCCTCTCTGTATGTGTGTTCAGAAACATATTTTATTTGATAAAAAATTATTTTTGTCCGGTAAGCATATGAGTGAAGGTCGACCTTACTTGGGATCCCCTACTACGCATACTGGTTGAAAAATGTCATGAATCGAATCTTCTTCTTCATCCAGCATCAGTAGTTATGAATTTTAAAGGAAATATAGAGCTGAACGAGCATTCAGGAATTGCTGAAAAAGCGTTGAAGTGATTGGAGTGATGCGATTGAGAGATTCACTTGTTCTTATATTAAAAAATCTCGCATTATCAAACCATCGGCGAGGGAATGAAGAAGGAGGAGGTAAAGAAGGAATGATTTTAGGCGGGGTGTGATGGAGTATGCATAATATGTGGAATAATACCTAGATATGTGTGAAGGTATAATTTTATTAGCCGAAAAATTGCATTTTTCCGCTTTTTTCCTCATTTTAAGAAATTTAACTTTTTTTTTCGCTTGTATCTCGGTTATTATTGAGCCAGAAATACTTTCAATGAACAAAAAATGAAGAAAATTTAATGCCGTTTTGATGTGGTTTTGCCAGATTTTCGCTCAACCACATATATCAGAAGATATGGGAAGAAAACCTGTAACGGCTTGAAAAAAATCCCGGTTTTTTTTGCTCCACCGTCAAAAGCTCCGGGTCCTCGTCCTTGAAGCAAAAATACCCTCTATCATCCCCAAAAAATTCCTCAAAATTTCGTTAACTTCGGAATTGAGTCCAACTCACCCCGATTATTTTTACAAGAATCCAGTACTATTTTCTCGCTTAAATTTTTTAATTTAAAAGCCTGACAACCAATATTCTTGACTGGATTTTTGCAGAAAACACTATACTACTGCATTCGCAATAAAATTACCTTAATTTCAAAATATATTTCTTTTGGCAAGCAGATGAGTGAAAATCGACCTTACTTGGGAACTAAGACTATAACTGTTGACACATATATTCCTCTACGAGGTCGTGAACAACATAATGATAATAATATTTGTCGATACAAATATTTTGTCCATGGATCTGTAAAAGCATAATTTTTTTTAGCTATATTTATGAACTATTCATTTTATGGAAATTCATTTCAAATAAACAGAAATGCAATTAATTTCCGTCAATTTCCACACTATATCCTTATTATATTGTGTGAAAAGTATTTTTATTTCTCTTCATAAATTTTTTTATTGCCATCCTATGATGTGCTAACTTTAATTGACTCTATGATAAAGCGGTAGTATATACAATGTATCTATGCTTTTTGCTTTGATGACTATTTCAGATGAAAAATTTTGCCATATAGGAACCATTTTTTCATCAGTATGCAAAGTAATGTCATTGTGAAGTAATATTTTTTAACGATACTAAATCCAAGTTTCTTTCTTGAGTTGGCTTAATGAACGATATTCATAGAAAATATCAATTTAAATATTTATATGAGAATAAGTTTTTGATAGTTTCTGTGTAAGATCAAAACTTATGCGTTTGCTTGTCTCCAAACATTGCTGGTAAAAACAAGAGCTTCTACTTGCTCAGAAGAGTTCGTTGCGTCCTCTGCTTCAACTAAATTCTTGATACCTCCTACCGATCACCCGAAGACAAGATTAGCATCACAGACGAATCTTTTTTTTTCAGGACTATGTAAACATAGTAGCGTATTCACAAGAAAAAAAGGAAAAATCGCTTGAAATCATCATATTAAAAATACATGAGTGTCTTTTTTCCTTAGTTTTTCTCACCTTTCTCGATATATTTTCAGTTTCGGGAAAATAGATAGGTACGATTTTGAATGGAACTTCCATGCAAAAAGTCAATGACGGCTACTTGCAGCATAAGTATTTTAAAAGTTATTCGCCTTAAATAGTATATACTTGATGCTACGTGTGACGAATATACGGCGCCTCCGTTCGTACTAAAAATTTTTGACAAACTATAATACACAAACTAATAAATAAACATAATTTAATACAGTTTTGTAACCACATTTCACCATTAGGTGGTAATAATATATGAGAAACAAATAATTGACACCTTCTTTTTCATTTTCCACCAAAATCAAAAGTGTTCGAAAGATACATACCCTTAAAGTGCAAACGTATAGATAATCAACTGCAAGTCTGCACGATTCGTATAAGAGACCTATTGTTATGTTATAGATAATAAGTCTACGTTCTAACCAACTGTATTAGCCTTCTTCACTTTTAAGCTTACTCTTGTCGTTGCTTCGCTTCATTTCAGTTTTGTTAATTTAATGAACATACGAATATTGTAGTGAAGTTGAATAAAAAGTTTTTAAAAACCCTCTTGGTGTCTCACGATACATATCTGGTGCAGTCGGTAGGATACGTGCGGTCGTATTAAGGAAGAAATCACATTTACTGTACTACCGAATTTCCACAACTAGGTGCTTCTATATCGAAGCTGTATCAAGAATCAAGAATCTACACTTCGAGAACCAAGAAGCAAGAGTGGCAGAAGTCAGGGAAGAAACTACGTGCTTCAGATTGAAACTGTAAGTGCCAAATAGTTTCTTTCACCTCTCTTACCTTTTTTCAAGTTTAGGGAGATAATAGTAAGAAATCAAAGGATTTTACTGAGAAATCGTCTCTCCTACCTTATTTTCAAGTTAGGGAGATAATTTTAAGAAAACAAAGAAATGAATAAACAAAAGTGAATAATAAATTCTTACTGATAAATAATTGAATGAAAGCAGTTGAAGATTTATTAAATAATTTCTATAGTTATCAATAAAAGAAGAATCAACTTCTTCAAATTCAAGAAATTGATGTGACAATATAAATTTAAGTAGAAATATGGTTCCCTCAGTAGTTTCCCTGATTCGGGTTTCAGAAACCGCCCGTATTGATTGGGATCTTTTCTGAATTCAATTAAAGAATGTTGAACCATATGATGGTGACGCGAATACTCTCAATAAATTTATCATGAACTGTGATAAATTCGTTCAAAGATACAGAGCACACAGAAGAATTTATTGATTGTTTTAATGTTTGTAAAAATTTATTAACTTCAGAACCCATTTCAGCATATCCAGATTTTAACAAAAAATTTTAGTTAATGACGGATGGATCTAACTATGCGATTGGTGCAGTTCTATCACAACAAGGACATCCTATGGCATACGTATCGCGAACTCTCAATGCAGCAGAAATAAATTATTCCACGATAGAAAAAAAAATTACTTGCAATAGTATAGAGTTGCAAATACTTCAGGCCATATTTGTTCGGTAGGAAATTTCAAATTCTCACTGATTATAAACCACTTCAATGGTTATTTTCGTATGAAGAACCAAAATCGCGTCTTGTAAGATGGTACTTAAAACTCGAAGAATTCGATTACACAATGAAATATCAACGCGGAACACTTAGCAAAGTAGCTGATTACCTTTCTCAAAATCCAGAATGTGATCTTAACGCTGTAGAATCCGATTCACTATGTGTAAATCTCGAACATTTAGAACAAATGATACAAGAAGAACTTGATGGATTATTCCCATTACCACAAATTTCAGGAGAATAAGTATCGGAAGTACTCGATAATAAAAACAAAGTAAAAATATCAGATATTCAAATTAAATATCCAGAGCAAGAACGAATAAAAATTCGCTCAAATATTGAGATTAAACCATCAGATGAACCTCCTCAACAAGAAGAGATGGAAACAGTACACACATCCATTGAATATCCAATTTTATCAATTCCAATAACAGATAAAGCTTAAAATCTCTACAAAAATCAAATAATTTTGAGTTGCAGTGAAATAGCATACCCGAAAGTAGTAAGAGAAAAGGTTTTTGATAATCTCAGAATATATGTAGTGTTACCACAGAGAAATTTAGAAAAAGGTATTGCAAAGTGTATTAAAGAATATATTGACCCGAGAAAGCAATATGCTCTATATTTCAGACCTCCCTTACAACCAGAAACATTCACAGATATTGTGAAAAATTCAATTCAAAACTAAGCCTCTAAATTTACGCATTCGACAAAAATTCTGGAAGACATTATTATGGATAACGGAAAGAAAGAAAAATTAAAGTATTATCACGTTTACAAGAAAAGACATCACGAAATAAACGAACTGAAACTTTCACTAGGATCCAGATATTACTGGCCAAAAATATCCGACGAAATAGAAAATTTCGTGAACAATTGTGAAATTTTCTTGAAAAATAAATATGGTAGAAATCCCCGTGTTATTAAATTCAACTTAACACACACAGCCAATTTTCATAAAATACATATTGAGATATTTGAAATTGAGAATACCCCTTATCTGACAATAATTGACGCATTTTCAAGATATGGACAAGCCTATCCAATTAATAGCGTAAACTGAACTTCTATAGTCGAAGCTTTATTAACGGAATTCAAAAATCATGATTTGGAAGACTTTTGTTAACATCACAAAATCGAGTTGCATTTCACCACTGCTAAAAACAGCAACTCAAATTCACCAGCAGAAAGATTTTTTTCAACCCTCATTGGACGTTTCAGATGCTTCAGAGAAAATAATAATGAGTTATCAGTCAATCGATTAATGAAATACTCAATTTTGTCCTACAATAGTTTCATTCAATCAATAACTAAATTTGCACCATTTGAAATAATTGAAGGCCATATCAATAATCCAGATCCCTTTGACATGAATGATCATTGTCATATTACGTGTAAAATCACGAACAAATTGCAAAACAAATATATGACAAAATCCGTGAAAGAAACGCTAACGAAAAGAATCTCGAATTGAAAAAATAAACGAAAAACGATCAGATCCCTCTAAATATTCTAACCAAGATACAGCTTACATAAGAACAAAATTTCGTAATAAAAAGCTACCGAAATTCAAGAAAGTGGAAATAATTAAAGATGACGGTATATTACTAGAGACAAGCAAAGGCATATATCATAAAAGTATAGCACGAAAACCAAAAGTAAATCCAAACATTTTACAGGTACAGGAATATGAAGTTATGGTTGACCCTGGTATAACTGACATGTCGAATAGCTACGATTGATAGCAACGGAGAAATCAGCGTAACAACGCTGAATAACCTTTTATTTCCTATTAGATTAGGAGCATGCAGAATACTTTATAATAAGCATTAATTTATCATTAATTAAAGGGAATGTGCTTTCAAGGCTAGATACAAGTTCTTACCTTCCTCTGATTATATTCATCAAAAATCAAAAAACGTATTTCCACTGCAATATGTTATTCTTTTTAAAATTTCGTTGAGGAAGAATATAGTTGAGAGTTTGCTGAACAAATTATTGAATGCATTCAATTTCATTTTTGAAATGAGCTCATAATTCTGAATGATCAGTTAAATATGAAATAATAAGTGATATACGTCATTGCTATCTACGTGTTACATTTTGAGAAATTTTAACTAGAATATTTGATACTTAGGATTGGAAATTTTTTATGTGTCAATTTTGAAAGCAAAGGTTTCGGAGGTCTGAAGCAGAATCAAAGCATATCAACCCTCATGTGATTAATCGTAATCGTTAAGCATCCGAGGCGGGTTGGAAAATTTTCTTTACCGACGGGAATATACCCGAGGTGAATAAAATATAATCCGGAAACAAAAAATTTGGGCTTATTGTAATGCAAACTTCTAGAGGATCTGGAAACGAAGTTATATGGGAACGAAAGAATTTGAATAAATTATTCATTAGGTTGACTTTTCGTCGTTTACATGATAAAGAAGAAACTTTAATGTGCTGTGATTCAGGATTTACATATCATTGTCGTCTAATTTCATGTTGAATAAATACGCACATATTGTGAAGACATCAAGTGCAAAAAGAAGGATCAGCAAAATTCAAATGAACAATAGTAATAATAAATTTTCTAAATTACTATTCATTATATTTTCACATTTCTATGTTATAAATTTAATAATAAAAAAAATATTTGCTGAAAAGTGAAGCTAATGTGAAAATAGATCATAATTTGAGCTTTGTGAAAATGGAATGAGTGATCAAGATATATCTACCTGAATTCAAAAACAATGTAGAGATCGAGAGTGTGTATTCAGTTCTAACAATTAATATCTTCAGGGGTCTAGAGCAATATTAATAGAAATAACAGCAGCTTAACCTGCAGGGATGTGCTTGAGTGTTTTGCCGACAGAGAAATATGTATTTCTCTAGTCATTAATGTTGTATCTAATTGTTAAGCTCTGTTAGCTTCTCATGTACATTATGCTCCTTCCTTTCTGAACTGTGTTCCCCGTAGATCACCATTGCAGGCATTGATAAGGTAACCAATAACTACGTTCATATTGTAGTCAGTGAAACCTATCGCATCGCATATAAATGAACAATTATTAATAATTCACCCTTTGGTCTTTCTGATAACTAAAATTTTTTCTTTGATATATTGTCAGTGTTCGAAATTGGGCAATTCACCAAAGGTTAAATGTATTGAAATGAGTTTGGTTTATCAGAAACCCACTGAAAATTCCTATATATATATATATATATATATATATATATATATATATATATATATATATATATATATATATATATATATATATATATATATATATATATATATATATATATACAGGTTGTTCCTAAATTGAACGTACAAACGAAAAGGGGAGATTTTTTAAGTAAGTTTGAGAAAAAAAAGTCTCGTAAAGATAGGGTCGCAAACGTTTCGTTTTCAAGATACAGAGTGTTGAAGTTTGAATTTTTTTTCAAGTTTTTTTCTCATAGTATCTACACTTCATGAGATATTCAACTGAAATTTGGCATAGATATTACATTCGAGAGTTCTCACCACGTGATATGGCAATTTTGATAGCAGATCTACAGGGTGATATTTCTTCTGGAACACTGTCACCTGTTTTCCTCAAGAACTTTTTTTGGTGGGCAACTGTTAATTTAAAAAAAATGTAAAAAGAAGCTTTGTTGTCATACTAAACTTTTCAGTCACGTGTAGTTTTGTCGTATCTGCTACCGATTTCGAGAATAAAAATTTTGAACGATTCTCTCGAAATCCTCGGAAAAATCCAAATTATCATAAAATTAAGTCAGTAAGCTGTGGTGATTGTATTCAGTGTCAGTTTTGATACATCAAATTATTGAACGTTTGTGTTTTGAAAAGTAAAGGTGGTTACATTTGTGGCTATTTATTTTTTTGAATGTAGACTACGATTTTCATTAGGATTTTTATGACTGTCACAACAATATTTGATCAGAAAATATAAACCTCTACACATTTTAATAATCGAAACATGCCGAATTTCACGAATTCCGAAATGATTGACATGCATTTCATGTATGGTCTTGCAAATGGAAATTCAAGAGAAGTTAATCGTCTTTACATGGAACGCTATCCCAATAGAGGGATACCAGATCATCGAATGTTCTCTGATATTCATACGCGTCTTTCAGAAGCTGGTTTTTTTTCCACGTCAACCAAGCTGTTTGGCGGATATTGCGGGATTCTCTGCTATATCCTTATGACATTCAGAGGGTGCAAGCTCTTCTCCCTCGAGATTTTCATCCGAGGATTAATTTTTGTCAGTGGTACCTCGATAGACTATTGAAAAATTCTCATTTTGATTGCCAAATTCTATTCACTGATGAAGCCTTTTTCTCAAGGACTTTATAAATTTTCATAATTTGGATTTTTCCGAGGATTTCGAGAGAATCGTTCAAAATTTATTTTCTCGAAATTAGTAGCATATACGACAAAACTACAAGAAAACGAAAAGTTCAGTATAATATTAAAGCTTCTTTTACATTTTTTTCAAATTAACAGTTGCACGCCAAAAAAAGTTCTTGAAGAAAACAGTGGTGAGAACTCAAATTGCTAAATTTCAGTTGAATATCTTTCGAAGTGTAGATACCATGAGAAAAAAACTTGAAAAAAGTTCAAACTTCAACACTCTGTATATCGAAAACGAAACGTTTGCGACCCCATGTTAATGGGACTTTTTTTTCTTAAACTTACTTAAGGAATCTCCCCTTTTCGTTTGTACGTTCAATTTTGCAACACCCTATATATATATATATATATATATATATATATATATATATATATATATATATATATATATATATATATATAAATATATATATATATATATATATATATATATATATATTTCATCAAACAACAGAACAATCAATGTAGCATCTCTAACTTAACCGAAAGAAAAGCTGTGCGTCCCACCACAGTATAACCATAGGTAGGTAACACGGGCACAACATTCCCCCCAGTTAAATAACTTACAAATGTCAATTTACTCAAACGCAAGGAATAGAAACAAAAACTAACCCAATACAAGACAACACACAGTAAAAAAAAGACAACAAAAATAAATTTACTGTGTGTTGTTTTGTATTGGGTTGCTTTTTGTTTCTATTTCTTGCCTTTGAGTAAATTGACATTTGTAAGCGTTTAACTGGGGGGGATTGTTGTGCCCGTGTTACCTATGGTTAAACCGTAATGGGACGCACAGCTATGCATCCAGTAATTTTTGTTCAGTTGTCACATGTCATACTTCAATCATTGTCATTCTATTATACGTTACTAGGATCTCTGCTTCCGTTAAACCAAGTGGTTCTTGAGTCTCAATTTCTCATTTAATATTGTTATTGTTAAGGATAATTCTGCTTTTTATAGTAGTCGCGATTTTAATCTTTATCAAAAAAATTTCATTGACTCTGTTAGCTCTAACTAACAGAGTCAATGAAACTTTTTTGCTACACTGATTGTTCTGTTGTTTGATGAAGATGTTAGGTTCCTCCAAAACTGATTTTCTCTATTTTCTTTTAGTTAGTTCTGAAGAAGAGAATAGAAAATTCTCAAAAGCTTGAATAGAATACAAAAGGATTTTATTTTTCCTTGGCACTCTCAAATTTTGACTTTTTGACTGCAGCCCCACGAACAGATACCTTTCAGTTGTTTTTCGAAGTTCTTTCAAATAATATATATATATATATATATATATATATATATATATATATATATATATATATATATATACATATACCTATATACTCACAGACAGCTTCGGCTTTGTGTATCTGTGAGATTAATGAAGATTTTTGTTGCAGTTTATTCACATAAAGGTAAGTTGATACTTCTTAGGTACCTATACTTGTGGTTATAATAAATTATATTATTATCATTAACATTATTTGATATAAGTAGTAGTGTAAATATTCATTAATTAAAATACTCTTACATTCTGCTGCATATATCCTGATTTCGTAGGTAAAAGAATATATTGAAATTATACAGGGCGTCCCACGACGATCGAGACATGGAATATCTCGGAACCCAAGAGTAGTAAGTTTGCCTCTTTTACTCATCAGAAAATAATATAGCACTTCCCACATTTGTATACAGTATGATCCTCAACTCAAATAATTTGGCAATTGCTCGTTTCAGATGTTAGTCATAACAACGGGGACAAATGATAGTGAAGTACCTGTAGTTTTTGAATTTACGCATTCTACAAAAATCCTAGAAGACATTATTATTGATAACGGACAGAAAGAAAAATTTAATTATTATCACGTTTACAAAAAAAGGGCATCGCAGAATAAACGAACTGAAACTTTCACTAGGATCTAGATACTACTGGCCAAAAATATCCGAAGACATAGAAAATTTCGTGAATAATTGTGAAATTTGCTTGAAAAATAAATATGACAGAAATCCCCCTGTAACTAAATTCAACTTAACACACATAGCCAATGAACCATTTGATCACATACACATTAAGATATATTAAAATTTCGAATACCCCTTATCTGACAATAATTGACGCATTTTCAAGATATTGACAAGCCTATCCAATTACCTAATAGCGTAAACGGAACTTCTAAAGTCGAAACTTTATTAACGGAATTTAAAAATCATGATTTAGAAGACTTTTGTAATCTACTCAAAATCGAGTTGCATTTCACCACCGCTAAAAACAGCAACTAAAATTCACCAGTAAAAGGTTTTTATTCAACCCTCATTGGACATTTCAGATGCTTCAGAGAAAATAATAATGAATTGTCAGTCGATCAATTAATATAACACTCAATTTTGTCTTACAATAATTCCATTCAATCAATAACTAAATTTGCACCATTTGAAATAATTAAAGGCCATATCAATAATCCAGATCCCTTTGACATGAATGATCATTGTCATATTACGTGCAAAATCACAAACAAATTTCAAATGAAATATACGACAAAATCCGTGAAAGAAGCGCTAACAAAAAAGAATCTCGAATTGAGAAAATAAACGAAAAACAATCAGATCCCCCTAATTATTCTAACTAAGATACAATTTACATAAGAACAAAATTTCGTGATAAAAAGCTACCAAAATTCAAGAAAGTGAAAATAATTAAAGATGACGGTATATTACTAGAGACAAACAAAGGCATATATCATAAAAGTATAGCACGAAAACCAAAAGTAAATCCAAACATTTTACAGGTACAGGAAAATGAAGTTATGGATGACAATTGACAATCACTCGTTTCAGATGTTAATCATAACAACGGGGACAAGGGATAGTGAAGTACCTGTAGTTTTTGAATTAATTATTTTTAGACCACCAGTATGAGAGATTGATGGCATCGTTTTCTGGGAAGGAACATAGAAATGCCAAAATATACAGATTGTCCAATTGAGAATTTAGATTCTGATCTCGAGTGACCAAAAACAATAAGCTCATTGGGTAACATAATATCAAAAACAGCTACACCAATCACTTTAACTTACGATCCAAAAATCACAATTCCCTACTACTCTCATTTTCAGAGATATTTTCTCTATTAATCGTCGAGGGACACCTGTATATCCCTAAATATATATTTACTCGTATTTTCTTAGCAATAACAGACCATTTGAGTAAGAAACCCGACTTTATTGACAGTCAACGTCTCGTGGCAAAATTCTTGACTCTTCTCAAACTCTTGAAGGATTTAAATTAATGTGGCGTTTATTAATTTCAAAAACAGTGTTAACCTCTTCGGACCCCAAGTATCATATATGATACCTGAGGATCTGAAGCATGTTTAGACTGCTTAAATTCAATTTGCGGGTGTATCCCGTTGGTATCGTATCTGATATGCATCTCGCGCCTTAGAAATTCACATTTTACCGCCTTCCAATCAGTTCTGTGAAAAAAACAGAACAAATAACATGGACTCGCAAGTTCATAGACGGAATTTTCATTATTTTTAACGTAAGTAAAATACTTTTGATATTGAAAAAGCTGTTTGCTTATAATTTTTGATGATTGGAGTTAGGAGAAAATAGTAAATGTAGTTTTCAATTATAACATCGGACATTTGAACCGTTGTATCACTGCTGATACTT
>JARQZK010002956.1:262500-267500 GCA_030704885.1 Cynegetis impunctata | reverse complement strand
CTATATCTAGCTCTTGTATTAATCATTACGGTGAATAAAATATCGTTGGCCATGAAGACAACTACTAATAACAAAAACATAATTTAAATTCAACTCAAAATTTATATTTTAAACATTGAATTGAATCGGCATTTACTTGGTGAAAGTTCATATTCATAACTTCAAAAAGAAATAAAAAACTAACATTTCACAGGATTAAATAAAATTTAATGAGTAAACACCTTTCGTCATAACATTAGTTTTTTTGTTTCTCTATGAAGTTATTTATATTTTACATCTTATTCTGTAACCATATATTCCGTTCGAAAGATAGACCTAATTCGTGTCTATTGAAGATCATTTTTATGTGAAACTAGATTAATCCTTATGAGTAAGCATATATTGTCATCGGTTATGAGCACTAGGAGTCATAAAATAATTTGAAGAGTTCCCCAATATCTTTGGTCAGAACCTTCCTCAGAAATAAAATGTTTTTACATGTACAACTTTCTTGAAATTTTTGAAGACATATTAATAGATAGTTGTTTTATTTAGTTAAATTATTTAACTTAACGGAAAAGTTCCAATAAAACATGATTTTTGAAAAAAGCTTTCTATTTTTTATAAATATATGTGCTGTAGCGTTCTTCAAATATTCAGGTATTTTTGATTATGTTGTTTCAGTATATCTTTTCAATGGTTCTATAGATAATATTCATTTAAATATGTTGAACAGAACAACATTCAAACCGAAAATCATTACATAGTTTAAAATGAAGTCTCTTCCGCTGTCTGTTCGCTTAGATCTTTTGAACTATTTAACGGATTTCATTGCAGTTTTCAGCAGTAGTACATACATGTTATAGTACAGAAAAGCCGAAAAATTTATTTTCGTGCTCTTGAATCGAGGAGATAAATAAACGTACATTGTGTATTACAGGTTAGCGATATCTTGCAATATCATATAAGATGTTGGAAGAAAACATGGATCAATATATTTTCCGATCATTTCTGGAGCATTACACAATTTCGAATAATCTGCAATCAACTGTTGGTAACGTAGATCAAAATGTAAATAAGCAGTATTAATCCAGATTCAATGGATATCTTATAAGATATCAGAGATTCAAAAGGCAGGGGCATAGCGGCAGGCGGGCCGTACTTTCTGTAGCGGTTTGCAACGGGCGGCGGGAGCGGAGTGTGCTGGTGCCGTGTGCCTATACCTATCGCACGCGTCTATCGGTATTCTCCAGCCAGTAAAATAAAATTATCTGTTCGAAACTGGGAAGGGTCTCTAGTAAATGAATAAATACATATAAACGTCCAATATTTACACAAGAGAGGGAACAATATAACTATCCACAGTGAAGTTCTTCAAATGTACAATACAAAAAAGTTACAGCAGCATTATTTTATCTACTTAAAAATACTACCGACTAGTTATAGAGTTCTTTTCAGTTTGTCGAACTTTATTCGAAGTAACCCTACTAATATAAAAGGCGCTCTTTTCGTCCAATTAAATATGAGAAGATGCTTATCCTACGTTTCATAATTTTGAAAAGTTCGACTTTATTTGAGAGTTTCAAACCTCATTAAAAAAGATATTTGAATAATGCTTTTATTTAGTAATGTTCTACTAGAGGAATTATGATGAATTTTTGTTTTTCAGATAACTGTTCTGGATATATTTGAAATTACTCGATATGGGTTGATACAGTGTAATAAATACCTATTCTGAACTTAAGGCTTTAATCAGCAAAATCTGTCACATCAACTTTACAATATCAATATATGACAAATAGTATGTTGATAACAAAAGTATATTAAATTCTCCCCCACTTTATTCGCTTTGTAACACGCTGAAATCTTTCGGTGGATGTCGAATTCTTGTAGACCTACGAAGTGTATGACCATCTTTTTCTTCATCTTCTTCTTTGTTTTTACTATCGATGATCTTAGAACTAATATTTCGTTCTTCAGGATGATTATCTAAATTAACTTTGAGGGATTCTTGAGCTTGGAGCTCTGAAGATTCCGGAACATTACAATTTTCAGTAATAGATTCGTTTTGTTCATCTTCAATATTATGAGGACTCGATATGAAAGTCATATCTCCTCGGGGTGCTAGATATTTAAGAGAAACGATAGATTCTCTTTCACTTTGATGACGCACTAGAGCATATTCTGGATTAGCTTCAATGAGTTCCACCTCCTCCACTAATGGATCATACTTTGTTTGTCTCACATTTTTTTAAAGAAATACTGTTTTTGAATTTGTTAACCATGATGGTAAAGATGTTCCATAGGTGGACCGACGTTGATGACTGAACATACGTTCATGCGGTGTGCGATTGATAGAGGTGCAAAGTAAGGATCGCACAGAATGCAATGCATCACATAATACAATTTTCCATTGTGATTTTTTGAGGTTTCTAGTCTTCAAGGCGAGTGATATCGCCTTCCAGATTATTTCATTATACCGCTCTTCTTGACCATTTCCTTCAGGATTATAAGGTGTTGTTCTACTAGTTGCTATTCCTCGAGAATGAAGAAAATTCACTGGATCTTGTGATATAAAAGATGATCCTCTATCAGAATGAATATAAGAAGGCATTCCGAAAATAGAGAATAGTTGACAAAGACAATTGATTATTGTATGGGAACTCATATCTGGACATGGAAACGCGAATGGAAATCGTGAGTACTCATCTGCTATTGTGAGAAGATATTTATTTCGAGATGTACTCGGCAGAGGCCCTTTAGAATCTATATTTATACGCTTCAAAGGAGAAGTTGCTTTTATTAGATGTCCATTAGTATTCTTCAGAGAATTTGGTTTGATTTCAGCACATATTGGACATCCTCGTGTAATTCTTTTCACTTCATCCAATGAAAATGGTTAGTTTTGACTTCGTATCAAGTGGTAAATTCTTGTGACTCCCGGATGACATAATGATTGATGTAATTCATATAATTTGTTTTTGCTGGTTGCTCCGCAGATTCTTGAAAAAGCGTCAGCTACTACGTTTGCATTTCCTGGACGATATGTTATATCATAGCTATAGCAAGAAAGTTCTAAACGCCACCTCATGATCTTCTCATTTTTGATCTTACTGGAGTGTTTTATGTCAAACATAAATGATACTGATTCTTGATCCGTGATTAGTTTGTAATAATAATGTCTCCATTTCTGTATCGCTTCTACAATTGCGAGAGCTTCTTTATCAATAGCCGAATGTCGTCTCTCACAATCTGTAAGGGTTTTGGAGAAGAAAGCAACTGGTCTTCCTGCTTGACTCAATGTTGCTGCAATAGCAAATTCCGATGCGTCGGTCTCAACAACTGAAATTTCATTTTCAGATATACTACAGATAGAAGAATTGGCGATATCATTTTCCAGTTGCTCGAAGTCGTTCACTACATCTTTAGGCAATGGAAAAGTTTTACAATTTACTAGTCTTCGTATTTCATCAGAAAATCTGTATATCCACCTGGAATGATACGCAGAGAATTAGTGTCCTTTGGGATTGGTAAGTTCAAAAGAGGTTTGAGTGTTTCAGCATCAGGCTTCAAAGTCTTATTTTCGATAGTATATCCAAGTAGATTGATAGTTTTTTTTAGAGAACTGACACTTTTCTTCATTCAGAGTTAATCCATACTTGTCCACAACCTGGAGAAAGTCTTGAAGATTCTTATCATGAGATTCCTGATTCATTCCACAAACTGTAACATCATCAAGGTAAGCATACACTCCCTTCAAGTTTTCTTTAACTATTATGTCATCTATAACTCTTTGAAAGCATGATACGCCGTTTGTGACGCCAAATGGAATACAACGAAATTGATATAAACGTCCAGCAGCTTCAAATGCAGTAAAAGGTTTATCAGAATCACAAATTGGTATTTGATGGTAGGCACTTTTTAGATCAATAGTACTGAATATCTCATATCTTGCAACTTTTGAGACAATTTTTTCGATGTTTGGTAAGGGATAGGCATCAAGTAATGTAAATTTGTTGACAGTCTGTGAATAGTCTACAACCATACGCTTTTTGTGATTTTCATTCCTTGTTACTAAAACTTGAGCTCGCCACAGTGAAAAACTTTCTTCTATGATATTTTCTTTTAACAATTTCTTCACTTCTGCCTTTATTAAGTTTTCATCTTCTTCACAGTGACAACGTGATTTCGTAGCTACGGGTTTACAATTGTCAGTTAAATCACCAAATAATGAATGTGGCTCAACTTTGGCTTCTGTAAGACAGCAAATTGATAAAGGTGGATTCGGTCCACCAAAGAATACATCAACTCGAGAATGCAGTTTCATGATATCATGTCCAGTGATAACGTCACTGCAAAGGTTAGGTAGAACAAGAAGTTTTACTTTTCTATGGTTATTACCAAGAATATCAAGATCCACTATACAGAAACCTTTCAAAGATAATGATAATGAAGTTGCAGCTATTGACACTTGGCCGTCAGTATGATTAATTCTCAGTTGATTCGAAGTAGCAAATTCGTAATTTATATAGCTATCAGAACTTCCAGTATCTATCAAAGATTTCACAGGAATATTGTTGATTCTAGCACGAACTAATGCTCTTGACAAACTATATGGATAAGTAGATGAAGCTGTAGCAATAACGAATGTGGAAGCATTGGTTGATTTATTATTCTTTATTGGTTTTTTAAACTTCATGCAAACCTTCGAGAAATGACCCATTTTTTTACAGAATGAACACATTTGATCCTTAGGACAAATGGATCGAGAGTGTCTATTGTTGCCACAAAAGAAGCATGCCACAAGACATGATATCGATTTTGTTCCCTGTTTCTATATTTTCATTGGATGTACATGCATTAATTCGGTCGAAATTAGAGTAATATGAATCTGAATTCTTTTTAGCATTTTCTAAGGAGCATGATAGGAAAATTGCTTGTTCCAACTCCAATGTGTTTTGTTCTAACAATCGTTGACGTATGGAGGTTGAGAGTAAACCATTTATAAAAGCATCACGGAT
>JARQZK010002956.1:255000-257500 GCA_030704885.1 Cynegetis impunctata | reverse complement strand
AATTTGATGGAAGGCATAGTCGAACATTCTCTACACTACTGAAATATTTTTGGTAATGCGGTGTTGCCACTTCTATTAGAGAGTAGTAGCAACTTTGAATTTTCAAATGGAACATCCTGTATATAAAATCATGTTTAGAATCTCCAACAATTAACTGATATATTTTTATGATATTTTTCTATACCTATCTATTACCGTTTTCGAAATAAAATTATTTTCATTTTTTTTCTTCGGAAATCAAGACCTATTAAAACGCTGATATCTTCGAGTTGAGAAATACTATGATATCGAAATTTAGGTTGAAGCTTGTTGATACTTGGTGGCTTCCTACACTTCAGCCCAATCTGCGTTACTTCAATACAACAATAACAAAATTCAGTTATTTTGTTTGCTCGAGAAAATGACTGAAAGTTGATTATTTCAAATGGAATGCTCTGTATATTATTGAAAATTCGGAAAGCTGCTGGAATTTTTCTTTCTATCTATTTATTCATACCTATACCTAGCTAGTCAGGTTTTGGACTTATTAGCATTTATTTGTGAAAATGTTCCTTGTATATATTGTCCCCATTCGGTATCTGGTGAGCATGTCATGATCACTATTTGACAGTAAAGTTGTGACAATCTACTAATAATATCGATATTTTTGACATCTCAGAAGTTGCAAATACCTTCGAGAACAATGAAACAAAACTATTCAAATGAAGTTCTTATGAATTTGTTTATTTTTGGCGTGCGTTCAAGAGACAATTACAAAGTATTGTTCAAACATTTGAAGGTTTGGATCCGAATGAAATCGGATGTGAACGGCCAGCGATTCGAACATATTGTGAAACATTCCACGTAATTGTTTTCCTTTTTTATAATTATTTATATCAATATTTCCACTATCAAGTCTCTTGGTGCTTTTTTAATACGCATTGAAATTGTTCTGAATTCGTATAAATTTCTTATTTGGCGGTAGATTCGGCGGTAGATTCAGATACATTGAATTGCACTTTCACATGTTCTGCTGATAATTTTATCAAACTGTCCAAAAATAATAAACAAATTCATAGGAACTTCGTTTGAACAGTTTTGTTCCATCGTTTTTGAAGGTATTTGCAACTTCTGAGATGTCAAAAATATCGATATCTACTATTAGTAGATTGTAACAACGTTACTGTCAAATAGTGATCATGGCATGCTTAGCAAATACCGAATGGGGACACCATTATACAAGGAACATTTTCACAAATAAATGCTAATAAGTCCGAAACCTGACTAGTTAGGTATAGGTATGATATACATAGGTAAAAAGTAAATTCTAGCAGCTTTTCGTATTTTCAATAATATACAGGGCATTCCATTTGAAATAATCAACTTTCAGTCACTTTTTCAAGCAAACAAAATAACTGAAGTTTTTACCACCCTGTATTGAAGTAACGCAGATTAGGCTGAATTGTAGGAAGCCCCCTAGTATCAACAAGCTTCAACCCAAATTTCGATATCATAGTATTTCTCAACTCGAGGATATCAGCGTTTTAATAGGTCTTGATTTCCGAAGAAAAAAAATTAAAATAATTTTCATTTCGAAAACGGTAACAGATAGGTATAGGAAAATATCAAAAAAATTCATTGGGAAATTGTTGGAGATTCTAAAAATAATATTATATACAGGGTTTTTCATTTGAGAAATCAAAGTTGCTACTACTTTCTAATAGAAATGGCAACACCGCATTACCAAAAATATTTTAGTTGGGTAGAGAATGTCCGACTATGCCCTCCATTGAATTTTCAAAGTGATCCATTGTATGGTTCACTAGAAACGTCTAATGTGCCATCTACCGTGAATCACCCTGTATATATGTGTGTGTGTAATATATGCAAAACTACTAGGATATACTACTATGATACCCAATTTCCTTTCTCTACGTAGGTACATATCAAATGGAATGAATTCCGTATATATTTTCATTTGGAACTTTATTTCAATCTCCAAAGATAATAATTTATATCTATGCCGTTCACAAAACAAAGTTTTCTAATTTAAAAATATCTACGTTGAACTCGATAACAGTAAACACGGTCATACTTTCACTCATATAATAATTTTCAACAATGGACTCATTGCGAATGATCTATGTACATAGAGTACCAAGAACTTCATTGAAATGCGCAGCGGAGAGTAGTAAAATTTGCACGAAGAAACGTAGCACAGCTCTCGAACGTACTGTCGCTTCGTAATTAGGTGATCGCACTTCTTTATGCCACGACAAGGGCAGCAACATAAAAGCTGTCGGTGTGCATAATTTACAGACATGGGGTGCTGGCGTCGTCTGTTGGTGTAATTTGAAATAGCCTTGAATGGCCATTTTTGGCGCAGGAGAGCTAATTCGGTTTATTAAAAAAGGAATAAAGAGCTGGTATTGGCGATTACCTTCACCCGAAATGTTCGATTTAACATTAACTTGACTAGATTCAAGATTTTTTCTTATATTCAGTTAGTGCTTCAGTGTGC
>JARQZK010002956.1:242500-252500 GCA_030704885.1 Cynegetis impunctata | reverse complement strand
GAATTAAATCTGCGTATACTGAACTTAAATGTTTCATGTCTGTTCTATCATTTACGACTCTTTTTAAATTTTTTTGAATATGTAACATTTTTATGTCCAATATATATTGGATTCATTACAATTATTACAGGGTATACTATAAACAACATTAGATTTTTGCAGAAGAGGTGTTTTACTTTTTAATCTAGAATATATTTGTTTTATTTGATTTTGAGCAGTGTGGGCTACTTTAATATCGTGTGGATTGAAAATATGTGATATTTTATTATTTAAATGAGTAATATATGGAAGAGGAATATATTTTTTGTTAATACTTTCTTCGTCTGACGTTTCTAATGTGTTGTAAAGTTTACGAATTCTATTTTAAGTGATTTTCTGTATAAGTTTTATTGCGTAATCGTTTTTTATGAGTAATTCATGGACATCTTATAATGTCTTATGTCTGTGTGTAGGCGAAGTAAGTTTAAGTGCATTGTATATATATCCGATAATTAAACTCTTCTTTTGTGACAAATGATGTGAACAGTTGTAGTTCAATGTTCTTTGTGAAAAATTTCTTCTCTGTGCCATTTTGTGATAATTTCATTGTTTTGTGAATGAGAGTAATATCAAGAAAATTTAATGTATTATTTATTTCGTTTTCTAGAGTAAATTGCACTTTTTTATTACAATCGTTTAAATTTTCAAGAATATCATCAATAAAATCTTTTAATGTTATTATAAGGCAATCATCAACATAACCTTTGAAAGTTAAAATTCGTTCATTCGAATGATTTAATACATGCTCTTCTAAATATTCTAAAACTAATTGAGCTATAACACTGGAAATAGGACTTCCCATTGCTACGCCATCAATTTGTTGATAGAAGCTATTTTCATATTAAAAAGAGTTTGTACCAAGTGCAAATTGAATTGCTTCTATAAAATCAGTTTTGGGAATATTTGTATAATTTTTGATAATATTCCATTTATCATTAATTATTTATCTATTCAAATTTTTTCGAATCAATAAATGTCAAAGAAATTGCATTATTTTAAAAGTTTTGAAAAAGCCACGAAACGTAAACTTCTTAATAAAATCGAGTTTTTTTGAGATTCACCAAGCCTGTTACTGCTAATAATTATCAAAAAGTTATATATATATATATATATATATATATATATATATATATATATATATATGACATTACAAAAATCGTGTTCTATGAGGAATAAAATGGATATAAAAACTACTCAGCCACCTGACTGTTGACTATCGTATAGTGCAATAGTCTATTATTTTCGAGGAGTATACTCGAAAATCAGAAATCAAAAACATACGTTGTGAAAAATTTATTATAAACTCAGAAACCGTAGGTTTCGCCAAGAAAATAGTGAAATATACATTGATGCACACGATATTTAACGATCATTGTTTCCGAGTGTAAACGAGGAAAAAAATCGGTTCTAGTAGACATCAATTAAATTTATTCATTGTTTTTTTTTTTAGCATTGGAAATCTTTTTCAGCTTCTCTAACAGCAAAGCATTGGCATTCAATTGATCTGGTGATCTAGGGATTAGTTGAATAATTTGATTGGATCTTTAAGATTGTCGCTTAGTTCAATCTTTGACAGATCTAGTGGATTAGGAAAAGCTGAGTTTTGCTTCGACAATTGACGAATTCCGTTTTCTTCATGTTTTCTCGTTGGATATATCCGAAGAAGTGCTAAAAATAGGTGGTCGCATTATTTTTCATTAGTGATTATTTGATGTGAAAAAAAAATGGAGAGCTGAAAAAAAATTATTACCCAAATACTGGACAGTTGAAATTTGTTGAAATATTAGATTCGAGTATTTCTGACGAGGTATTACTAGAACGCAGGAAGATGGACTTTAGGTAATATGCTTATGGTATATCTACTCAATAACAGATTTCAAGGAAATTTTCTGTAACTGTTTCAAGACAGATATATTTCATTCTACTTAGTGTTCTTATCGAACTTCCTGAAATTGTTTCGTTGAAAGGCCGTTCCTTCGTATCGATTTAAAGATTCTCACTATCACGTATTTTTTTTGTATTCAAATAAGTAGTTTAGAGGTGGTGCTCCACCAAAGAAAAGTGGCCAACTTTCATCAACAACACGTGTTGAGAACACAGAAGTTGGCAACTTTTTATGATGCAGCACCACCTTAATGTCCTAAATTGACTTCCATTCCATGATATATGCCTCCAGTGGTTTCATTTATTCCCCTCTTGCGCCACCTGTGTCCAATTTTCTTGCAACTTCCGCATTTCATCCCTCCATAATCTACAATATTGGCCCTAACAACAGTATGCCCCATGTCTAAGTGTGGAAACAAACTCGAATATGGCTTTGGTGATAAAAAAGCGAAGAAGTTTTCAAGGAGTGATTTAGATACATGGCCTTTTTATTCTAATTTTCTTCAGAAATCTGATATGAACATGAGTTTATATAGTAAGGATGAAGTTCATAAGACAGAGCGGCTCTACGTTTATTACAAGCTATGGATTATAATAATTTATATTCTGTTACAATGAGACGAAATTTGGGGACTATTACCAACTCTTCATTTCTATGAGTGGAAACAAATCTTGAACGGTTTTGATATCTATAATAGATGGACATTGCCACAGTCAATTATATTTTGTAAAATAATTACACGGCACAATATATCTACCTGGACAAATTTTTTTCTTCAACATTTTATTTCTTAGAACAACTTATACTGACGAATCTTACGAATAGACCGAATAAACTAAATTTAATCAGTTTGTATCATGCATTGTCGCGCTGTATCTGCAAAGTTCATGTCCTACTCTTTCGGGATTTTAAGATGATAACAAAATAATGGAACGAGCATCCGATTCTTCCTTCTGAAAAACTTTCTGAAACATGTTATTTGAAAAATAGGCCAAAACTCAATATCATTACACCTGAGATTTCAAAAATATGTATCAAGTAACTCCAGGATACATGCGCGATAAACGGAGGGTCAATATATTGTAGAATGTTTTTTGTTCTCAGCAACATAATTCTATAGGTACTTTTATGAACATTAATTGTTTATTATTATATATTCCACTCAAAGAGATATATATATATATATATATATATATTATATATATATATATATATATATATATATATATATATATATATATATATATATATATATATATATATATATATATATATATATATATATATATTATATATATATATATATATATATATATATATATATATATATATATATATATATTATATATATATATATATATATATATATATTTTTATATATATATATATATATATATATATATATATATATATATATATATATATATTTATATATATATATATATATATTAAAATATAAATATATATATATATATTTATATAAATATATATATATATATATATATATATATATATATATATATATATATATATATATATATATATATATATATATATATATATATATATATATATATATATATATATATATATATATATATATATATATATATATATATATATATATATATATATATATATATATATATATATATATATATATATATATATATATATATATATATATATATATATATATACATCCCTATTTAAAAAAAGTTTGTTACCCTTATTTTTAATGTGACGAATCTTTAAGAAAATTTTATAAAAAATTATAACCACTACAATAATAATGAAAATTACAGATACAATTGTTATAAAACTGATAGTTGTAGGATGTGGAGCCCATTGGTATAGGTTGTCCAGTTTGGGGATGTCTTCTTCTTGGATATTCTTCCAATTTGTTGCATAGGTCCAATTCGCTTCCAGTGGCGCAAGATAGACCTGAGCATATGTGTTGAAAACTTCTCGGGGGTGTATTCTCTTGAATCCATCAGTAATTATACATTCTGAAGTAATCTGGGACAATTTAGGGATTTTATGAGAGAATGAACAACTTTCGCATTCTTCTTGTATCATTTCATTGTAAATGGAAATGATATTTCCATTTTCCATTTCGAATAAATCTTCTTGAGGCTCAACCGAACTGCGATTGCAATGTTCTTGCAGGGTTTTAGAACCATTCGGACACATTCAGGGGGTTTCTTAAGGTATTCTTGTTCACAGATGTAGAAGTCTTCGACTTGTTGAATGACCTCGGTATTCCATACAATCTCTTCGTTGCGTGTTAACCCATAGAAATTAAGGTTAGGAATTCTGGTATTTCGGAAAGGTACGTTATACAATCTAAACAAGTCATATTTATCATTCTTAAAGATTGGGATGGTTATGCTAAATAAAATATTGAAATCCTTAATAAAAACTTTTGTTACGCATACAGTATAATAGTCTGTTAAATGAGAGAATAGTAACATCTTTTCTTTCTTTATTACTTCATTAAATTTCGACAGAGGTAGAATATTTTCATGTAAAAGGTGCAAACGTGCAAAACTGATGGCATTTTTAATTTCTGATGATATTATTGCTATCTCGTGTGAATGAAGAATTTTAAGATTAAGTTTTAAACTGAAATCGTTAGCTACCTTTAACTGTTCAGTTTTCTCAATTAAAAAATTAATAGTATTCACATATTTCCTTTGAGTATCCGATACTATTCGCAGTATTTTCTGCATTCTTTTTCAAAATATTTTTGGTATATTAATTCATCGTCATTAATTGAAATTATTTCATGCGATGTTTCATCTGCAGGAATAGTTATCTTTGAATTTAGGTCGTTTGTTTTTATGTTTGGAGATAACGAATTAATCTCGTCTTCTAACATATCAATTTCGCTGGAGACAATCGGCTGGTCTATATTATATTCATCATTGTTGCAATCTCGAGATGTTGATTGCTCATCGCTTATCTTCATCTATTTTTAATCGGGACAAGTAGTCCGCATCATTGTACGTGCCTGGTTTGAATTTTATCTCGCAATTAAACTCTTCGAGTTTTAATTTCCATCGCATGAGTCGGGAATTAGGCTCTTTCAATGAATTTAACCAGACCAAAGGTTTATGGTCCGTAAAAATTATGAATTTTGTACTATATAAATATGGTCTGAAATGTTTTGTTGCCCATACTATGGCTAGTAATTCTTTCTCAATTGTTGAATATTTTGTTTCGGGATCTGTTAACGTTTTACTTGAGTAAGCTATAGGTAAATCTGAGCTAGGCACAGTACCTTGTGATAAAATTGCTCCAATAGCATAATTTGACGCATCCGTAGTTAAATTGAAAGTTTTGGAGGAATCAGGATAAATTAAAATTGGGTGATTCATTAATAAACTTTTCGAAGTTAAAAATGCTTCTTTATACTCTAAATCCGTTGTGTCTATTTTGGCATCTTTCTCAAGATATTTTATCATAGGTTTTGTGACTTTGGCAAAATTTGGAATGAACTTACGATAATAACTTAATATTCCTAAATAAGATTTTATTTCCTTGTAAGTTTGTGGTAATGGAAATTTTCCGATTATTTCTATCTTTTTAGGGTTAGGTTTGACACCTTCTGGTGTAATAACATGTCCTAAAAATTCTATTTCTGATTTGAAAAAACTAGATTTATCTAGCTGTATTTTCAGATTCTCTTTTTGTAGTGTCTCTAAAATATTATGTATATCCGCTTAATGGGATTCTATAGATTTTGAGGATATTATTATATCGTCCATGTAGACATAACAATTTTTTCCTACAAAATTTTGCAAAATGTTATTCATTAAACGTTGAAACGTATTTGGGGCGCATTTTAACCCAAAGGGCATCCTGAGGAACTCATTGTCAACAGTAAAAGCAGATTTTTCTATACTTTGTTCATCTAACTGACTTCGGTGAAAACCTGATGCTAAGTCCAAAGCTGAAAAGTATTTGGCTCCATTTAGCTTATCTAAAATGGCATCGATCTGAGGGATCGGGTATTTATCATCGACAGTTTTTTCATTTAGTTGTCTGTAATCAATGGCCATACGCCACTTTTCTTTACCAGATTGGTCTTGTTTTCTCTTGGCCATGACTACTGGAAATGACCAGGGTGAAATGCTAGGTCGAATAATATTTTTATCTAATAAATCCTTTATTTGATTTTGGATTTCTTCGCGATGTTTCTCCGGATATCTATGAATTTGGGCATGAATGGGGATTTCATCTTTCGTTCTAATATTATGTTTAATTTTTGATTTAAAATTAAGTGGTTGTCTTGGTAATTGAAAAGCATTTTCTGTATTATTGAAAATTTTAATTAGTTGATTTTGTATTTTTAGTGGTAAGTGTTTCAAATCTACAGGATAAGAATGTCGTCTTGGAATTACTTTTTGGAAATGAATAGGAATTCTACATTTTTCTCCAATTGATAAATTATTTTGTAAGTCAATTTCAAAATTATTTTGTTGTAGAAATTCAAAACCAACTATTCCTTCGTATTGTGTATGAAATTTATACAGTACAGAGGAATACTCTTTATTTAAACCAAAAGAATCAAGGGGGAACGAAACTTTTTCGTGACTCACATCATGCCCATGTAGTGTAATTAAATCTGTATCTTCAGAATAAATCAAATGGGGTATAACATTATATGCAATTTTGGGATCGATCAAACATACTGTACATCCATTGTCTACTAATAGTTTACATTTTGGGTACTCAATTTCAATATATGGTAAATTATTTTTTATTATTTAGGGAATTTAAGTCGATGGAATTTCTGAGGCAGTTATCTGAAAATTTTCATGATCTACTTCCTCAATTTCTTCAATAACATCTGAATTGTTTTCATGATTGAATTCAGTATTTTCTTCGAATTGATTTTCATGGTTATTCTCTATATTGAAATTCGCAATTTCTTCCGATATATAATCAGGAGTTATTTGTTTTGTATTTTGGAAATGATTATATCCCTGCGCATTTCTATTATATGGCGCTTTGTTGGGTATTAGATTATTATTTTGCACTTGCTTTTGTTGTGCTATCGGGTTAGCAGTAGTCGTAGAAATAGGAGATGGTCTATATTTTGGTATATAATTACTTTTAGGTTTAAACACATTTGCTTTTGATATTTCTGAACGATTATTTTCGAAAACTTGTCTGTTAGTGCGAAATTGTCTTTGCGTTATGATTTTAGGTTGTACATTAATTGGTCGAGAAGAAAATACTTTTTGTTGGCTATCACTCGTATGCTTCCAAGTTCGCATTAAATCTAACTGGGATTTATGGGAAATATAATTTTCGACCATTGTAATAGCTGAATCGAATGTTATATTCGGTGTCGTCAGTAAGGAGGTTTGCAATTCTATTGCAACATTACTAATTAAAACATTTTTGGCTAAGTCCGAGACCAATTGCTTGTGTAATAATTTTAATGCAGCATCTAATGTAGGTTCCGCATCTATTCTGTAATTAATTCTAATTTTATGAGTTTTGATTTCTTCAATGAAATCCAAAATATCCTGATTTGGTTTTCTGCGTAATAATTGTAATTTATTTTTCAATACATGTAAATTAGCATGATCTCCAAATTTCTGTGATAAAAAATGTCTAAACGCGTGCCATGTATTTGGTACGTTAGAGGAACGATATTCCGCGTTCGCTTTATCTATTTATTTGCTTTTTATCGCAGCAACGCAATACGTCTTAACGATTGCTTCAGTCCCTGAGAATTGTGCCATATATTCTTCGCAAGAACTTAAAAATGAATTCAACTCGGCTTGTATACCGAAAAATTTCGGTAGCAATGCTCCAAATTCACGAGCTAACATCAAATTATGGTTCTCTGCCATATTAATTATTTTATTTGATTTAATTCGTCGCTGAGAATCTAAATTCAAATTTTCTATTGATTCTATTAGGGAATCAATATTGAAAAATTTTCAGTTTTATGAAAATTTTGTTGGGAAAATATTTATTATATTTTTAAACCCTTGACTTAAATTAAAATGACCTGCTATAACGGTAAGCTATAGGGAGTCTAGGATTTGGGGCTGGAAACTGTAGGAAAAATAGGAAGATAATTAACACTTGCAAATTACATTGATTGTTTCTTCCAAGGTGGAGTCGTCGGCGCTACCCTTGCTTTGCACCCTGTTTGAATTCTTGTCTGGTCAGTAGAACTCGGGACTAGTACTACCAAAGTAGCAATCACTATGAGATAAAACTGAGCTTGTGCTGTAGTTCGGATTAAGCTCAAGAATTAAAATTCACTTTAACTTTTCTTCTTACTTTTTAAGTTAACGCATTGATTAATCTTCTTACAAGATTCGGAACATTTATCTTGTTTGTTGAACTGGTTTTATTCGGAAGGGTTTAATGCAACAATCCCATCCTCGTCGCCAATTTTGGTTTTCAACACTAAGAACTACTTTGAAAAAAAAACAATTTATTCAATATGAAGTTAACAAGACGAAAGTTACTTCATTAATCTTACGGTTCTTTGTTAATGAGGGCTTATATAGGCTAGCAGCGATGAATCAGCACAAGGTTACTCTGACTACATAACTATATATATATATATATATATATATATATATATATATATATATATATATATATATATATATATATAACTATATATATATATATATATATACATATATATATATATATATATATATATATATATATATTATATATATATATATATATATAAAAATATATATATATATAAAAAAAAATATAAAAATATATATAATATAAATATAAATATATATATATAAATATATATATATATATATATATATATATATATATATATATATATATATATATATATATATATATATATATATATATATATATATATATGAATTTAACAATGAAACTATTTTGTCTTCAAATTCCCAAAATTATATTAATTAACGTACAACCGGTTTCGTTGTTTCAGAACAACATCTTCAGGTACAATATAATTTTTACACTAATGAGAGATAGTCTAAAATACAAAGAATCCAAAAATTGTAATTCAGTCAACATTGATGAGGACGAAAAGACGAAACAAATTTAAAAATTTTTCTCACATACGAGAAACAAATTATGCCTTTCAAGTTTTACGGAGCTAGCAAGATTAGCTCCGTAAAACTTGAAAGGCATAATTTGTTTCTCGTATGTGAGAAAAATTTTTAAATTTGTTTCGTCTTTTCGTCCTCATCAATGTTGACTGAATTACAATTTTTGGATTCTTTGTATTTTAGACTATCTCTCATTAGTGTAAAAATTATATTGTACCTGAAGATGTTGTTCTGAAACAACGAAACCGGTTGTACGTTAATTAATATAATTTTGGGAATTTGAAGACAAAATAGTTTCATTGTTAAATTCATCTTACTACCCAAATATGGACAATCTACAAACATATATATATATATATATATATATATATATATATATATATATATATATATATATATATATATATATAACTAGCTGACCCGGCAAACGTTGTTCTGCCATATAAATTATTTTTATTCATCTATCTTCATGTGTACGAGCGATTGTACTACACGGTCGTGTTTATGTCGCTCCTGCTTTGAATTCGAATAAATCGTGCAATTTAAGTGT
Organism: Cynegetis impunctata; assembly: GCA_030704885.1. Classification (NCBI taxonomy): domain Eukaryota; kingdom Metazoa; phylum Arthropoda; class Insecta; order Coleoptera; family Coccinellidae; genus Cynegetis; species Cynegetis impunctata. The sequence continues at coordinate 242,932 of JARQZK010002956.1, read as the reverse complement.
CTTTTGACTTAAAATTTATATCAGGTTGTGTATCTTTTTGTCGGGAATCAAACAGTGAAAAGTATTTTCTAACTCAGTTATGTCAATTTGCAAAAAGTGCACTGGGGCACTGACTAATAAATCTCCGGGTATTCAATGCGGAGGTTCTTGTCGAGAGTTTTTTCATGCAAACAACCGATGCTCTGACATCGCAAAAAATCAGATTGCGGTGATAAGGAATTTACCAGGAGGTACTTGGAGATGCTCCAGATGCCGTGATTTAAATCCATTACTCACAGTTATGGTGAATGAAAACGATGGTGACGACATGGGCGCCGGTGATGGGGAAACATCTGGTATCGATAGACTCATTAATATGGTTTCCAATATGAATCAAAACTTCAAAGAGTTGAGGAGTTCCGTCGATTTCTGTTCTAATAAAATATCAGACTT
>JARQZK010002956.1:215000-232500 GCA_030704885.1 Cynegetis impunctata | reverse complement strand
ATCTTTCACACAGACGAAAACATTTTGACACATCAATTCGATGTGATTCAACATTCACACACCGCAAGCAGCAATCGCTCGGAATTTTATCACAATGGCAAATGAATATAAGTAAGAATAATTCGTGTTAAACGGAAAACACGCACGTGGTTATAAAATGAAGTGAACTAGGACATTTATTTGAAACTAATCAAACAAACCCCCTAGCGGAGCAGGTTATAAGAGTTCACGAAGCACCGAAATATCCACATCGACCCTAGACGGTAATTGTTAAAACTTTACCCTGGCAGATATAGTAGCCACCTTCGGGTGTTCCGGACGTACGAGTTCTCGTTGCCGAAATGTTTTCGTCTGTCTGAAAGATGTGGTTCAATTGTTTCCGACTAGTGGCACTGTGTCATATTTATATGCCATTGAGTTACTAGAAGAAAAATGTATGACCGTTTGAAATGTTAGTTTGGTTATCACTTCTGGTGGATGGATGATACTGATGAGCCCCAATAAGGGCGAAACAGTCTGTCTATCAATTTCCAACGATTGTGATAAACAAATAAACATTTCTAACAATTACCGTCTAGAGTAGATGTGGATCTTTCGATGCTTCGTGAACTCTTATAACCAGCTCCGCTAGGAGGTTTGTTTGATTAGTTTCAAATAAATGTCCTAGTTCAATCAATTTTATTACCACGGGCGTGTTTTCCGTTCAACACGAATAATACTCACTTATATATATATATATATATATATATATATATATATATATATATATATATATATATATATATATATATATATATATATATATATATATATATACATATACATATATAATTTGTTTCATTTAGTAGGCCTTCTCATTAATTTGGTTGAAAACAAGATAACACCAGTTAGAGTTAAAGCGTTGAAACAGATACCACATTTTCACAAAATACGAAATATTTCAAAAACCATAAGGTTAAGGTGAATTAAACCTCAGTGAAACTGGCATTTGTTTTTACTGTAAAATCCAAAAATGAAATAATATACAGGGTATCCCATTTGAAAAAAAATACCAACTTTGATACTTTTGGTGTTTTTTATCACAACCCTGTACAACATAAAAATATTTTCAAAATGTTAGTTCCTTATCCATCCTAAGAAAAAACTTTCATAAAAATCAAATACTCTAGCCATAACTCTTCGTGTCAAATAACGTGAATAACCCTGTATATATATATATATATATATATATATATATATTATGTATATATATATATATATATATATATATATATATATATATATATATATACTATATATATATATATATATATATTATATATACAATATATATATATATTATATATATATATATGATATATATAGATATATATATATATATATAACGTATATACAATATATATATATATAATATATTACTAATATATATTATATATTATATATATATATATATATATAATATATATATATATATACATATATATATATATATATATATATATATATATATATATATATATATATATATATATATACAGGGTTATTCACGTTATTTGACACGAAGAGTTATGGCTAGAGTATTTGATTTTATGAAAGTTTTTTCTTTAGGATGGATAAGGAACTACATTTTGAAAATATTTTTATGTTGTACAGGGTGTGCTAAAACACCAAAAGTATCAAAGTTGGTATTTTTTCAAATGGGATACCCTGTATATTATTTCATTTTTGGATTTTACAGTAAAAACAAATGCCAGTTTCACTGAGGTTTAATTCACCTTAACCTTATGGTTTTTGAAATATTTCGTATTTTGTGAAAATGTGGTATCTGTTTCAACGCTTTAACTCTAACTGGTGTTATCTTGTTTTCAACCAAATTAATGAGAAGGCCTACTAAATGAAACAAATTTCATGTCGCACTTGTGAAATATTGACTAACTTAGACTTGGTGAGTAAAAATGAAGGTAAAATAATTACAATCTTTAAACTTGTTTAACTTAAAAGGGACACCCCGTATTTAATGTCACCAACAGACGTAAAACTTAATTGTCTATCGAATACCTAAATACATTCCAATCAATATCTCTTCACGTTTTCAAATAAAATGAAAATTTTCATCTTACAAACTGATTTTGAGAAATTTATCATTTATCAAGCCATCTATGGCGTTTTGAGAAATCAGAATTGATTGAAATAAACATCAAGATATATGCGTTTATTTTTCAGTATCTTAAATGTTATATACTAGTTCAAATTATGAAGGAAAAAAGTTATGGATATGGAACAAGCAATATTTTATATCAAGCGTTCTAAATGGCAACCGTTAGACTCTATTTATTATTATTTATCTAACAAATCCACTCTTAGATACAGGTAAAGTTCTTCTTCTTTAAGTGCTGTTTTCATTGCGAAGGTTGGCAATCATCAAGGCTATACGTATTCGTGATACAGCTGATCGAAATAGCTGATTTGTGGTGCAGTTGAACCAGTCTCGCAAATTTCGCAACCAAGAATGGTGTCTCCTCCCCATACTTCTCCGTTCCTGTATTTTTCCCTGCACTATGAGTCACAGTAAGTGGTATTTTTCGCCCCCCATCACATGTTCCAAATACTGCAGCTTGCGTTCTTTAACTGTATGAGTAATCTCTCGATCCTTTCTCATTCTTCTCATAACTTCCACATTCATTATTCTATAGGTCCAATTATCTTCAGCATTCTGCGGTATATCCATAGCTCGAAGGCCTCCAGCCTTTTCATTTCTATCCCCTTAAGGGCCCATGCCTCTACTACATAGAACAGTACCGATAGCACATAGCATCTCACCAGCCTGATATTTAAATCTAGGCTGAGGTCACTGCAAAACACTCTTTTCATTTTCATAAATGTTGCTCTCGCCTGTACTATGCTGGTTTTGATTTCTTCAGTGCACTCGTTGTTTTCGTTCACAATGGTACCTAGATATTTATACCTCTTGACTCTTTCTATGGCTTGGTTATTTACTATGATTTGGGCGTTATTTTGTGTTTTTTTTTTTTGGATAATATTATGAACTTTGACTTTTTTACATTTATCGACAGTCCAAATTCTTCGCTAGTGTTATTCACTTTCTCTTATAGTACCTGTAAATCCTCCAGACTAGGAGCTATCAGAATAGTATCATCCGCATACCTTATATTATTGTTAATATGCACTCCGTTAATTATAACACACGTGGATTTGTCTTCTAATGATCTTTTCATTATTTCTTCTGAGTAGAGGTTAAACAACATCGGCGATAATAGGCATCCTTGTCTGACACCTCTTCGGATTTTTATTTCATCTGTGTATTTTCCTTCTATGTTCACAACTGCTTTTTGATTAAAGTAAAGATTCGTGATGATTTTGACGTTACGGGTGTCTAGATTTTTACTTTTAAGAAGTTGGATGAGAAGTTCGTTGGGTACCTTATCAAACGCTTTTTTGTAATCAATGAAGCATATATAAAGGTCCTGGTTCATGTCCATACTCCGTTGCGCAAGAACGTTCAGTACAAAGAGTGCTTCTCTTGTACCCAAGACATCTCGAAAACCGAACTGAGTCTCGCCTATATATTGTTCTAGCATTTTGTGCATTCTCTTATGTATCATCTTCAGAAATATTTTTAGTCTAGGGAAGTATATGTATGTCGATCTGAACTACAATTTAAAAATAATGGCTTTTATAAAGGGTGTTTCAAAAGAGCGTGACATATCAAAGTTATATTTTTTTAAAAGACCACCCTGTATTTTCTTGCATCTTTGAATTATATGAGAAAAAAAACTAACTTTGCCAAAGTGTCCCTATCTCTAACTCTCTTTGTTTATGACATATTCAACTTTTTCTCAAAATGTAAGGCGGTCCAAAAAATTCAATATCATTGGAATTAGCCAAAGCAGGTGTACCAAACTTAAAGCACCCGCTCAAATCAATTTCAGCTAGTTACTGTTGCATGAGTGAAGAACCAATAGTATACAATGTGTTTCATGCTATCAGGAACACTTACCGTATATTTGAACGTCAATAACTTTGTTATTTTAAATAGAGCACCCTTTATTTTTCCGCTTGACAAGATGCACCTATTTATTTCCTTTTGAACCATATAATACATCCCTGTACCTAAATGTGATGTTTCAGAAGTTATCGAAGCCTTTTCAAAATCCTATGAATTGTTTGAATTTGCATTATTTCATCTAGTAGTCTGATGTCATATACTTGAGTAATACATTAAAAGTTTGAGCTTCAGGAGTTAACAAAGCCTTTGCGATGAGGTGTTCAACTAACTTTCATCAGCCGACAGATGTCGAATACTGAAGAATAAATCTTCAATATTATTAGCAAATTGAATTTGAACAATCTTAACGGTTGATTTTCTTTGTAGCATTGTTGTAGTAATTCACCTGTATCTACTATTTTTAGGTTAACTGGTTTTTATTGAAAATGAAGCATTACTTGAAGATTAAAGTCTGAGGTTAAATTCAAAAAATTATGATAAATGTTCGACATGACCACCATCTACTTCAATGCAGCATCTAATTCTTTTTTCGAATGAGTTTCTGATATTTTGAAACATATTTGGAGTTACGGTTTGGAAGTCATTTCTAATTCTCACTTTCATATCGTCAGGAGTAGTGGGTGGTGTACTGTATACAATATCTTTGATATATCCCCATAAAAAAAATCCAAGGGTGTGAGATCGGGCGATCTCGCTGGTCAGTTATAAGGACCACCTCTCCCAATCCATTTATCTGAAAATTTTCTGTCCAGATAATTCCTAACAGCACGATTGAAATGTGCCGGAGCACCATCTAATTGTAGCCACATCTTCTGTCTCATATTCAAAGAAATATTTTCCAGAAGATTCGAAAATTTTGTTTTCATGAATCTTAAAAATTTCCTTCCATTCAGATGGCCGTCAAAGAAATAAGGACCAATTATGGTGTCTCCTATGAATCCACCGAATGAGTTAACACTCCACCGCTTCTGGCGATCGACGGTTTGAAATAAATGTTTGTTGTCGGTGTCATAATAATGAGAGTTATATCGATTAATCAGACCTTTGCTATGAACGGTTGATTTATCTGTGAATAAAATGTATTCAAAAAAGTTCATCTCTTCGCCAACTCGTTCAAGATACCATAAACAGAAATGTAGCCTGCGTTCAAAGTCCCTTCCATACAGCTGTTGATGCAGCTGAATGTGATATGGATGATATTCATTTTTTCTAATAATTCTTACACTCGATTGAGTTATACCTGTTGCATTAGCAATGGCTCTAGTACTAGTATTGGGATCTTCAATCACATATTGCAAAACTTCGAAATTATGTTCCTCATTCCCAGTAACTGGTTTCGATATCTCTCGAACAGTGTTATCGATACTACCTGTTCTTCGAAATCTGTCTAATAATCTTTGAAATACATTTTTGCCAGGATGCTTTTTATCTGGGTACTTCTGTGCATGAACCCACGACGCTAATATGCAATTTTCATAACACTCTCCAATGGTTAAAATCATGTTAATTCTTTCTTCAAGTGTGAAAATTTTTATTTTACTTCTCAGCAGGACGAATTCAACACAAATTTATAACAAAACATCGCTATTTGACAGGAGCCTTTTTTTGCGGGAGGGAAAATGCTATTTACGCACTGCCCCGGGTATGTTGTTTCACCGGGGGTGTGTGGGACTCAAAGGTGAGCCTATAATACCCACTAAAAACCCCTCTCTGGGACACGCACACACTGCCGATGGTGGTCTGGCAGCGCCTCCGTGTCCTCCAGTTCCCGTGATACGGTATGGAAGATAATCGTAAGACCTGAGACGTAGCACCGCATCACCTGTAGTATTCAGCATTCCGTTTTCTGCCGCTCCTGCTCTATTCTATCCTCCATCTCTTTTTTCTCCATTATAGTCACGATATATCTATACATGACTTTCCACTGCTGTGGGTCCTCTAGCATGTAGGCCACTATATTGTCTGCTGTAAGACTCTTTCCCACCTCTTTCCATGTTCTTTCTCTTTCTACTTTCCATCTTCTGCACTTTAAAACTGTGTGCTCTGGAGAATCTGCCACGCGACATCGGTCGGTGACCGTCTTCTCTATTTTCTTTGTAAAAGTGCCAAACGACCCGTGCACCGTCATGAACTGCGTGAAGTAGTAATTTGCCCCCTTATGTCCCGACTCGTACCATACGTCTATGTTCCTGACAAGCCTCCGGGTCCACTGTGCCACATTTCTGTCCGCTGCTTCCCATCTTCGCTGCCAGTCTCTGATTGTTCTTTTTTCTGTCATCCTACGCACTTCTGTCAGTCTCCCATTCCCGACGTTGCATAAGAAGGCTCTCTCTTCCACTAACAAGTCAAGAGGAGAGACCCCCGCCACCACCTGCACAGCCTCCGCAGAGACTGTCCGATACGTACTTGTTACTCTCAGAAGGACCAACCTTTGGACCCTCACTATCGTATCTCTGTACTTCCCTATCTTGATTACATTTATCCACGCTGGAGCCGCATATAACATCACGCTGCGACATACAGACATGAGAATTTTCCTCTTAATATACGAGGGACCGTCTATATTTGGCAGCAGCTTCCTCAACGCCTCCAACTTCACCTTCGTTTTTTCCATCGCGCTCAGCACATGCGGCCCAAATGTTAGTCCTTTACCAAGAATGATTCCCAGGTATTTAATCCTCCCCTCCACTTCTTTTTGTACCCCTCCTATGTTCACCTCCATATGCCTCCATCCCCTTGGGGCCTTCAGTAACGCCAACCTCGTTTTTTGAGCGGAAACCTCTAAGTTTCTACTGACCAGCCATTCCGCTGCCACCCTGAAAGCAAGACTAGCCTTCTCCACCACTGCCTTACTGGTTGTCGCTGTTATAACCAGCGCCAGGTCGTCCGCATACGCAACTGGAGTAACTCCCACTGGGTAACTTAGCTTTAGCACACCATTGTACATTACGTTCCACAAGGTCGGCCCAAGGACCGAACCCTGTGGAACACCCATGCTGCACCTGTGCGAGAATTCTTCAATTTTCACCATCCTGTCCGTTAAATACGAAACCACACAGTTAAGTAGATAATCGCTTATTCCGGCAGCTTCCATCGCCTCTATGATATGCTTCGATCTGGCAGTGTTGAAAGCGTTTTTCACGTCGATTGCAATCAACACTGCATATCTATCCATGGCTCCATTCAGCGCCCTCAGTATATCCCTGACTTCGCTCACCGTGGAGTGCCCTGCTCGGAACCCATGTTGTCTAGCTGACATAGCCCGCGTTTCCTCCAGTTCTTGTATTATCCGGTTGAGAATCAGCCTTTTATAAACCTTTCCCAGCACACTAATGAGGCAGATGGGACGATGTGCTTCTGCCAGTTACGGGTCCTTTCCCGGTTTCGGGTGGAGCACCAGACGGGCCTCTTTCCATGCTCTTGATACTTCCTGTTTTTTGAGTAGGTCGAGTTTCTCTTCTATGCACATCTTGACAGTCTCCGGCGTGATGCCATCCGGGCCCGGCACCTTTCCGTTCTTAACGGACCTTCCGCATTCTATCAACTCTGCCAGAGAGAAAGGTGGGACCTCCTCCTCTCGTGCCCTACGGTTTCTGTGTTCAGTAACCGTCGGGAATAGGTCTCTCACTATATCTCGTAGTTTCTTTCTGGGCAGCCGATACGGAAGCGGTCCTGTTCTTAAGTGCGCCGTCGCTATCCTGTAGCCATCACCCCATATGTTCTCTTCCAAGTTATTAAGGAGCCCATTCCAATGCCTCTTTTTTGATGCATTAATGCATTTTCTCAATTATTTTTTTTTCCTTCATATTATTCAGTACCCGTGTGTGCTCCTCCGTTTCCCCTTTTCCTCCTTTAAGCCGATTAAGCCTCGTGAGTCTACGTCTCTCTATCAGAAAAAGTCCACGAGCTCTTTCCACCTCCGCGCACCACCAATAAGGCTCTTTCTTTACACTACCCTTTGCCGTCGACGCGCAGGCTGACCTATGCGCCGCTATTATTTCCTCACTAATCAGTTGGAGGTCCTCCAGTGTGTCCAGTTTTACGAGGTTTTCTCTAAAGATGGTGGCTGAGAAACAGTGTTTTGTCTCTCGGCCGTCCCTGCTTATTTCGGTCGCCCCGGTACTGCTCACTTCGAATGAAATAAGCCCATGATTCGTGAACGCATTTACGAGCTCAATCGTCCAGCCGCGCACTCTGTTCAGCATTTGTTCCGGGCATATTTGACAGGAGCCTGCTTAGAACAACAACTAAACAGGGTTTAATGTATAACTTAAGTAAATGACATCAGACTACTAGATGAAATAATGTTAATTAAAAAAATTCATAGGATTTCGAAAAGGCTTCGATAACTTCTGAAACATCACATTTAGGTAAAGAGATGTATTGTATAGTTCAAAAGGAAATAAAAAGGTGCATCATGTCAAGAGGAAAAATATAGGGTGTTCTATTTGAAATAACAAAGTAATTGACGTTCAAATATACGGTAAGTGTTCCTGATAGTATGAAACACACTGTATACTATTCTTCACTCATGCTACGGTAACTAGTTGAAATTGATTTGAGTAGGCATTTTAAATTTCGTACACCTGCTTTGGCTAATTCCAATGATATTGAATTTTTTTGTCCGCCCTACATTTTGATAAAAAGTTGAATATCTCATAAACAGAGAGAGTTAGGGATAGGAACACTTCAGCAAAGTTAGCTTATTTTTTCTCAAATAATTCAAAATGCAAGAAAATACAGGGTGTTCCATTTGAAAAAGTATAAATTTGATATGTCACGCTCTTTTGAAACACCCTGTGAGAGAATCATTATTTTTAAATTGTAGTTCAGATCGACATGCATATACTTCCACATACCGTTTGCCGAAAAAAATACCATTTGCCCACGAGAGTCCGAGGCGTTCAGCTTGACTCACCTTGTATAAATATATATATATATATATATATATATATATATATATATATATATATATATATATATATATATATATATATATATATATATATATATATATATATATATATCAGAAAGATTTCCGCGGTCGGAAGTATTTGAAAAACTTGGTTCTCGGAATGAACCGCGTAAAAGCCGAGATTTTTCAAATCTTTTAGGCGGTTCATTTCGAGAACCAAGTTTTTCATATATATATATATGTATATATATATATATATATATATATATATATATATATATATATCTAATATATATATATATATATATATATATATATTATATATATATATATATATATATATATATATATATATATATATATATATATATATATATATATATAATATATATATATATATATATATATATATATATATATATATATATATATATATATATATATATATAATATACACATACAAAAAACTAGCTCGCTAACCTTGAAAAAATATTAAATTGTTTCAATTCAATTTAAATCCGAATACCTTAAATAAAGTTTGACTATTTACTGTGAAATTGTACCGGACTGAATCAGCAGATGATCCTTAAAACTAATTAATTCTCTTTACAAAAAGGTATAACATTTCTGGTTTTTTAAAAAAAAGTAAAAATTCCAATTTTTTCATTGAAGTCGAGCTACTTGTGAAATACTCCAAATGAAAAATAATACTTAATAGAAGGTGCAGGCGTCTTTTGTCGGTAAATTACAACGTGCTAGTTGTGGAAAATATCTGAAACCGCTATTCATTAGTCTTTTTATTCATTGATATAGGTAGGCGTCTGAATAATGAACAGAACATAAAGTCGTATTAATTATTTCAATAGAATCTTACATCCTTAAAAGCAAATTGCGATGTGAAATATATGTATATATATATATATATATATATATATATATATATATATATATATATATATATATATATATATATATATATACAGGGTGTACCAATCTTACGACAAACTTCGGTATATGGGTTATTTTAAGAGATATCAGATAATGTTATCAACAAAAATGGTAGATGTCTTTAAGGTCCATATTTTGAAATTATCTAGAACTATACAGAGTGTTATATAATAATTATATAATAATTAATAACTCCGTTACAAACTAAAATGAGAACCCCTGTATATTATACCGAATTCGGATTACTCACTTTTTTTTGAAGCTTTTAATAAAAGATTTTGCTATGTTATACAGAGTACTTCAAAACATATGGATACGTTTATATGAAAATCGTGGGTAAATCAACGCTCTGTAGCTTATTGCGCGTTGAAGAAAAAAATTTAATTTTGCCCAAAAGAGTTTCGTTATATGATGCAATATCTCTGTATTATATTCTATTTTAATTATTTTTCATTTTGTATACAGGGTGGACGGAAACTCGAACCTTTCATTTTCTCTCTAATTTCAAATGGAACACCCTGTATTTTATAGCACAAATAGAATCTTCTATTATGTAACTTTAATTTTTGTCAAGCATTTCCTATACCTTAATTTAATAAAAACAGAGTTATTTTGTAATATTTATTGTGAACCATAATTATTAACCTTATATGTGAAAGCAATAAACGTTGAATGTAACAGAAAATCCTAAATAATAATAAATTTTAATAAACAATTCATTCTGAACAAAACAAGTCACCAAAAAGTTAATTCTAGCCGTAATATTAAACTAAATGTTCAAAGTGTTCCCGTTAACATCAATGCAATGCTGGAAACCATTACATTTTCTCAGTTAGTGTTGACATTGATTTTAACGATGAACATTTAGTTTAATATTACAGTTAGAATTATACTTTTGGTGACTTGTTTTGTTGAGAATAAATTGTTTATTAAAATTTATCATTATTTAGGATTTTTTGTTACATTCAACGTTTATTGCTTCCACATATAAGGTTGATAATTATTGTTCACAATGAATATTACGAAATAACTCTGTTTTTATCAACTTTGAGTATAGGGAATGCATCACAAAAATTGAAGTTACATAATAGAAAACTCAATTTGTGCTTAAAATACAGGGTGTCCGATTTGAAATAAGAGAGAAAATGAAAGGTTCGAGTTTCCGACCACCCTGTATACAAAATGAAAAATAATTGAAGTTTAATATAATACGGAGATATTGAATCATAATACGAAACTCTTTTGGGCAAAATAAAAATTTTTTCTTCAACGCACAATAAGCTGCAGAGCGTTGATTTACCTACGATTTTCATATAAACGTGTCCATATGTTTTGAAGTACTCTGTATAACATAGCAAAACCTTATATCGAAAGCTTAAAAAAAAAGTGAGTAATCCGAATTCGGTATAATAAACAGGTGTTTTGATTTAAAAAACCATATGTTTAGTTTGTAACGGAGTTATGCAACACTCTGTATAGTTTTAGACAATTTCAGAATATGGACCTTACAGACATCTTCCATTTCTGTTGATAACATTTTTTGATATCTCTTAAAATAACCCATATACCGAAGTTTGTCGTAAGATTGGTACACCCTGTATATATATATATATATATATATATATATATATATATATATATATATATATATATATATAAATATATATATATATATATATATATATATATATATATATATATATATTTATTTATTTATTCGAATTGTAGTTGCCTGTGAACTATTTCTAATCTCTTGATAATTATTAGCAATAACAGGCTTGTTATCTTGAAAAACTCGATTTTATTAAAAAGTTGACGTTTCGCCACGACATTCGTGGCTGTATCAAAACTTTTGAAAAAATTGAAATTTCTTTGACATTTATTGATTTGAAAAAATTTGAATAGAAAAAGACTACTGTTTCACTAAAAATTTTCGGCTGTGGCCGTTCTTTGTTATTTATTACGTGCTATTCAGTCCAATATTAACATTCAAATCTGTTATCATTAGATGGTAAGGGAAACCACAGAAACCTTTACCCACGTAATGTTCGAAATAGGTTCAAATTAGTTTGATTTAGAAGAGTCAAAGAATAGGGTACTATTTATCTCTTTTTCAAAAATTTCTCATTGCGGCTGTGGCCGTCTTCAGTTATTAATTACGTCCTATTTAGTCCAATATTAACAGACAGGTTGATATTAGATGGGAAGGGACCCACGTAATGTACAAAATAGGTTTAAAATATTTGATTGTTGTCTTTAAAAAGACATTACTTGTAATTTTGGAGATCACATGTTCTAAACTGTACTTTCTTTTTAGAAAAATTGAAAATTTTAGATGTTTAGAATTTGTCTAAGAAGATGAGTTGTTATGGTTAGAGTTAGTTTGTTGAATTATTTTGTTTCCGCTCATAAAAGTGATGCCAAAAGAAATGTAGGAACTTGTGCATTGGCCTTGCATGTCAACAAAAATGATAATGTAATCAACTATTCTGACGTAAAATTACTGTATAAGGAGGCACATTACAACAAGAGACTTTTCCTGGAAATGGTGGCTATATCTTCAGCTGAAAATGTGACGAATACGAAGTAAGATACCGGTAATCTCAACAGCATATACTCCTACTTAATAGAACTCTCTAAGAAGCCCTTTTCCATCATCCCGAGAGCAGACATCAGAGCTCAATAACTTCACAGAAGAATAAGAGAATAATAGATTCAAAGTTCTGTGGAAGAAACACTGAAAATTTGATTTTCCATCGAAAATTGACATTGACACATCATGAATGTTTTTATAAATTAATGAATTGCTTGGTTGTTGATTCTCTTGTGAAATGTTTTATGATTTGATAATTTTATGTAAGTATTCTTCTGTATTTGTGGTCTGTTTGTATTTACAAAATTTTAATCATAGATAATTTGCTATTAGACCTCTGAAAAGGGAAAGAAACCACGCTATATGTGAGTTGAATTTGTTTCCTTGGTTTTTTGTTTCATTAATTACAATTTTTTTTACATTGTAGAACCTTGAAAAAGGTAATTACCGAGAGCTTGGATGATATAAAAGTTTATCATTAACCCCTAGACCGAGAATTCCAATATACTTTCTTTTATACTCATTACGGTCAAGACTGTCTTCAAACCTTTGTTTATATATATATATATATATATATATATATATATATATATATATATATATATATATATATATATATATATATATATATATATATATATATATTTATATTTATATTTATATATATATATATATATATATATATATATATTATATATATATATATATATATATATATATATATATATATATATATATATATATCAGGCCGGATGAACAAAAATTATTTCTGATCGAAGAGCACTACATGCCAAAAGTTGTCTCCTTATTCGTATAATATCTGCATATTTTTTCCAATTTTTAGTTTTCATCTTCTTTCCCCGCAGTGCGTCTAGAAATTGTAAATGATACATTTTTTTTGTAGTTGACGTCACAAAAAAAAAGTTAAAATCGAGTAGCCCTAGATGTCAAAAGCTGTCTTTTTATTGGTATGCTATCTGTTTTTTTTTATTTTTCGATGTTTTCTTCTGGTCTAATAATCGATGAAGAAAAAACTCTTCAACCTATTTTTAATGTTTCAATAAAATTAAATTTATATTGTCATATAAAAGACCACTATTAGAGTAACTAAAATTAGAGTATGAATGTGTAGCGGCAGAGAATATTTGTGTTTTGTAAACAGATTTCTATGCTAGAAATCTGTGGTTTTGTGAAATCTTCTTTAATTGTTATTTCGATGGTTCAGTTCATATAAAAAGCAACGACTGTTTTCTCTCTCTCAATCATAATTTTACTAGAAGTTAAACATCTGAACCAGTAGTCTAGGTCAGCATAGTTTTTGTTATTTCGTTATGTAATTTTGTTATGGTTGCAATAAATCAACAACACACAAGTTTAAATTAATTAATATTACGTTAAGTAAGGTGCAGATAGCTGAAATATCGTAATAATTGGTGACCCCGACGTGATCTACGCCAACAGGTAAATACATTTTACAAAATGGCTAACGAAGAAACTCCACAACAATTGCAAGTCTATAGGGTTAGAATCAAGTCTCCTCCGTTCTGGAAAAAGGAACCTAAAATATGGTTCATTCAATTGGAGGCACAATTCGAATTGGCCAAAGTAACTCTCGACGTCACGAAATATTACCACGTGCTGAATGCAATAGACACGGAAATTATCCAAGCCGTATCCGATTTTATAATAAATCCTCCTCCACAAAACAAATACCAAGAATTTAAGAGCAGATAAATCAATATTTTTTCTAACTTTCAAGAAAAAAAAACGTAAAACGTTACTCTCCGAATTAGAGCTAGGAGATAAACGACCATCCCAATTACTAAGTGAAATGCTCAGGATCGGAGGTAATGCAGTTCCTATTGAATTAATCGAAACACTTTGGTTGAAAAGGCTACCTACTCAGATGCAGTCTGTCCTTACTACAAGCAACGACACAATCGTCAATCTTGGTGAAATGGCAGACAAAATTGCTGACATGGAGGAACCTAGAACTTATGAAGTAGTCCGGAGCAGTTCTAATAACGGTAATGTGGTTCAAAATCTTATCGAAGAAGTGAATGAACTTAAATTGAAACTCCGAAGAAGTAGGCAAAGAAGTAGATCGCGTTCTAGGCCAAAAAATCAACATGAAACTTGTTGGTATCATTACAAATTTAAAGAGAACGCTACAAAATGCACACCTCCCTGTAAGTTTTCTTCAAACCAGGAAAACTCCAGTCCGCATCAGCATTAGCGGCTAATGATGTGGATAAGCAGAGTCGCAATACTTGCTTCTTTGTGAAATCGAAGAGACTGATGATCAAGGATCCACTTTCTAGAATCCAATTTTTAATTGATTCTGGATCTGATATTTCATTGCATCGAAATACAGAATGGTTACCGACTTTAAGCTTTATGCTGCTAATGGTTCCAAAATAAATACATATGGTTTAGAGAGGAAGTCAGTGAGCCTTGGCTCAAGAAGAAATTTTCCCTGGAATTTTTACATAGCTGATGTTAATAAAGCCATTCTAGCAACAGATTTCTCACATCATTTTGATTTACTCTTTGATGTTCGAAGAAAGAAATTGATTTATCAGACAACGAAGCTACATACCAGAGGTACTCAAGCATCTAACCTAGTGTCATCAGTCCTGGCTATATCTCCAAAACAAAGGTTTCATGAAATTTCATCAGATTCTCCTCAAGTTATCCACATGTCAGGCAGCTCAGAATGCCAGAAGCATACCACAGAACATCTTATAGAAACCAGAGGCCCTCCAACTTTGCACGACCAAGAAGATTACCCCCTGACAAGCTGCTAGCTGCCAAACAGGAATTCAATTTCATGTCGGAGAAAGTTATTTTCAGACCTTCAAACAGCCAGTGGGCTAGTCCTCTTCACATGGCAATGAAAGAGGATGGTTCCTGGAGACCTGTGGGTGACTATAGGAAACTCAACGTAGCAACCATCGAAGATCGTTATCCAGTCCCACATATTCAAGATTTTGCTAATAATCTTCATGGTAAGAAACTATTCACAACCCTCGATCTTGTAAGAGCCTATCACCAGATTCCTGTAGAGAAACTTTCTATCCTTGAAACTGCAATAACTACCCCTTTTGGATTATTTGAATTTCTAAAAATGCCTTTTGGTTTAAGAAACGCTAGTCAGACTTTCCAGAGATTCATTAATGAAGTCCTAGGTGACCTTAACTTTTGTTTTCCTTATTTGGATGATATCCTTATTGCATCTGATTCCTTGGAAGAGCATAAGAAGCATCTTTGACTAACTTTTCAAAAATTTCGAGCTTACGGTTTAGTCATCAATCCAAACAAATGTGTATTTGGGGCTACCAAAATCAAATTTTTAGGTTACGAAATTTCAGAACACGGTGTTAGACCCTTGCCTGAAAAGGTTGAGGCAATTTCAAATTTTCCGTTACCTGAAACAAAAAAATCTCTTAGAAGATTTTTAGGTATGATAAATTTTTATCGCCGATTCATTCCCCAGGCAGCATCGAAACAGGGTATACTTAACAATTTTCTAAAAAACAGTTTCAAGAATGACAATTCAAAAATCCCTTGGACAACAGTTCGAAGCCTTCGAACAATCCAACCAGGATTTATTTGAAGCAACTTTACTTGTTCGCCCTATTACTAATGCTCAGCTATCCTTAACGGTCGATGCATCGAACATCGCAGTAGGTGCTGCTATTGAGCTGAGTGATGATGGTATTTGGAAACCACTCAGTTTTTTCTCCAAAAAATGTCCTTTGCGCAACTCAAATACAGTACTTATGATAGGGAACTACTAGCAATTGACTTAGCTATCAAATATTTCAGATTCATGCTTGAAGGTAGAAGTTTTGTTATATTCACTGAGCACTTACCATTAACATTTGCTTTTCAAGAAAATCTTGATAAAGCTTCGCCAAGGCAAGCTAGGCATCTGGATTTCATTTCCCAATTATCCACTAATATTTGTCATATTAATGGGAAGTCAAGCAAAGTTGCTGATACTTTAAGTAGGATTGAAGAAATTGATTGCCCTGATCCTATTAATTACTCAACTTTCCAAAATCACCAACAATCAGATGAAGAACTTTTGAATATGCTGAATAATCCTGATTCCAGTGCTTTGAAAATTAAAAAAATTAATCTTCCACCTACAGCCATACAGGTGTATTGTGATGTTCAGAATGACACGTTCAGCATGTTTGTACCTAAATCCTACCGTTTTGTCATTTTCAAACAATTCCACAATTTATCTCATCCCAATATCAGAGGCACTACAAAACTAATTTCAGAGTAATTTGTATGGCCTGGTATGAATAAGAATACTTGGAGTAAATGTTGCATAATTTGTCAAAAGTCTAAAATTGGTAGACATAATAAAACTAATTTTCAGAATTTTGAACTTCCCCAAAGTCGTTTTCAGGAAATAAATATAGAAATCATTGGTCCTCTTCCACCATCAAATGGATTTTCTTATTGCCTGACTTGCATAGATGTTGGGCTGAGGCAATTCCACTTCTAGATATTACGGCTGATACAGTTGCTAAAGCATTCTATCCTGGTTGGATATCAAGATTTGGTTGCCCACCAAATATCATCACTGATCAAGGCAGACAATTTGAAAGCTCGCTATTTCAATCTCTTGCTAGTCTTCTAGGTATAAAAAGGATTCGTTCAACACCTTACCTTCCGCAGACTAATGGAAAAATCGAAAGGTGGCACAGAACCCTCAAAAACTCAATCAAATGCCATAACACTAATAAATGGACAGAAGTCCTACCCACAGTGATGTTAGGATTGAGATGTGTACTAAGAGATGACTGCAAGTTGACTCCTGCAGAAATGGTTTATGGGTCTTCTTCAAGGTTACCTGGTGAGTTTCTTAATCCAAATAGAACTTTCGCCGATCTGATTATAACTTTATATCTGCATTAAAAGAGAAAATCTCCTCACTAAGCCCTATCCAATCCAGAAATCCACAGACAAAAATTTTCATTCCACAAGAGCTCAACTCCTG
>JARQZK010002956.1:192500-210000 GCA_030704885.1 Cynegetis impunctata | reverse complement strand
CGAGAAACTATGGTCTTATTGCAGACGAAATTGAGAGGAAGAATCCTATCGCCAAATGGTGATATTTACTGGCCGCCAAGATTGTGGGACCTAACGCCCCTCGATTACTTTCTGTGGGGCTATGTTAAAAGAAAGGTTTACGCAAACCATCTAGGAGCCATTCCGGTTTTGAAACACGAGATTCGGAACATAATTCAAAAAATTCCACCACAAATGTGTAGCGCCGTAATCTTAAATTTTGCCAAAAGAGTTGTGTCATGTCACAGAAGCAGTGGCGGTCATTTGACAGATATTGTTTTTAATGCTTAATTGTAATAAGTTATGTTAAAGATTACTGTAACAATATTGAAATTTTCTATTTTATTTTGTATTTTATTTACTACCAAAACACGGTACCTCTTGTTGAGAAACCCTGTATATATATATATATATATATATATATATATATATATATATATATATATATATATATATATATATATATATATATATATATAAATATATATATATATATATATATATATATATATATATATATATATATATATAATATATATATATATATATATATATATATATATATATATATATAATATATATATATATATATATATATATATATATATATATATATATATATAATATATATATATATATATATATATATATATATTATATATATATATATATATATATATATATATATATATATATACATATATATTTATATATACATATATATATATATATATATATATATATATATATATATATATATATATATATATATATATATTTTATTTATATATATATATATATATATATATATATATATATTATATATATATATATATATATAAAATATATATATATATATATATATATATATATATATATATATTATATATATATATATATATATATATATATATATATATATATATATATATATATATATATATATATATTTATATATATATATATATATATATATATATATATATATATATGTATATATATATATATATAATATATATATATATATTATATATATATATATATATATATATATATATATATGTATATATATATACATATATATATATATATATATATATATATATATACATATTATAATATATATATATATATATATATATATATATATATATATATTTACCAAGCTAGTAAGTAGAGTATGTTAGGTACGCTGGCTAGTATTTGGGAAGTATCGGGTTCAAACCCCGGGTCTGACTGGTCTGCCATGAGTTTTTCTCAGAGGTTTCCTCATGGTAAAGTAAGTCACTGCTTGCAAACTTATAAGGCGAATGCTGGGCAAGTATTAATCCTCTGAACCCTACCCACACTTCCTATGTTCCATAAATATCCCGTCTCACCTATCCTTAATGCACTTGTACATACACGTGTATCCTCTGATCTGGCTGAAGGAGTTAATCCCAAACTCAAGCTGCCCGCCTCCCTGACACATGCTTCAGGGAGGAATGAAACACGTGTGTTTCCTGTTCTTATATATATATATATATATATATATATATATATATATATATATATATATATATAATATATATATATATATATATATATATATATATACATATATATATATATATAAGTATATAATTATTATATAAGAATATATTTTTAATGTCAACTATGTGTTTTTGAAACTCTATAAAGGAGTCCAAATATTTAGCAATACATCCGATGAAATAGGAATATTTGATGTGAAGGTGACGCAATGCCATGCGCAAGCGACTGTGCCCAATGTCTCTTGCCGCACTCAGCTCGCATAGGGCAGACCGGGGCTAGTTGGTACAAATTTCATGTTCGATTTTTTAAAAACTTTTCTATAAACCTTACTAACAATCGGACTGCGGGGGATGAAACCTATATCGATCGGCTAGGAAATTACTCATATCATATAGATGCAAACGAAGCAGTGAAGGAGAAATATATCAATTTTCGTGACCTCTCATATGTACCAACAGACCCCGTAACCGGGGCATGTTGGTACACCTTATGGGGCTAGTTGGTACAGTCTGTACCTACTATCGGAATTCAACGTTACAAAAGAAAACAAATATTTTTCGAAAGTAAATTATATTCATTGGAAACACAAACAAGTAAGAAATTATCACTCTGAGTCGTGACAAACATAGTATAGTCCAGCGTCGCAACATTCTTCGTGTGACCACAGGTGGCATTGTGTGCATTGAACCCACTTTTCTCGTGAAGCACTATTCGAATATCGTTCCAAGCGTACCAAACAAATGGCATCTACATCCTCACTGCTTTCACTGGAATGAGACATATTCTCCTTCTTTTTCTGTATACCTGTCTTCCTTGTGTTCTTTTCAGTCTTGCCTATAAAAACTCTTTTCTTAACTATCTTTGCTTTCTTACTAATGTCGTCTTTATTATTTTTCATTTTCGCACTTTTCTCTTTTTTCAAATCATCTTTAATGAGTTATCCGTCAGAATTGCTGACTTTTTTTTCTCCTGTTGGTTTTCTTGGATTTTCCAAATTCCAAAATCTCTAGACGTTTCTCTTAGAGATCGTTGATCTATTTTCACTGCTCTGACAGCTCTAAGCATAATATCAGGTTTCGCAACCCCCTATTAGATTTCTTCTTGTAATTTCGCATGATGGATCTATAATAAATGAATAATGAAATCCGCTGCCTTTCGTTTCTCTATCGCAATTTGGCATCGGGGTAGGATGGTACAAGTATCAACTTACCCCGGAAGGAATGTACCAACTAGCCCTAACGCCATTTTTAAATTCTACAATATGATAATTCTTGGCAGAATAGGTTATATGTTCCTTTAAATATATGAAAATGAAGCAATTTGCATATTCATTGAAAACCTGATATAATTGAACACAGAACCCTGTACATGAAATATATTCTGCAAAGTTTTAGATAAATGAAAATATTTACTTGTCAATGACAAAAACACAAAATATCCACTAAATCAAGAACTAACAAACACCTATGGCGGCAACTGCACAATGATTAGTATTTGGATTAGAGGGACACAATGATGCGATTATGGCGCCGTCTGTTGCATAACAGAGAAACTATTCGACATGTACCAACATACCCCTGTATTCAACTAGCCCCGGTCTCCCCTACCTATAGCGTATACAGTGTTGTTTACTACGTTTGACATGTAAGGGCAAAGTGTGTTTTACTTAAAGTAATAATTTTTTCAACAATAAAATATGTTTGGCAGCGATAATCTAGGAAGTGAAAGTAGGTATATGTATACAGGACTACAAGATATGGAACAACAATAGATGCTGTATTTATTAGATATCTTGATAATTATATTGAGAAATTGTGGGATTTAGAACAAAATTATACACTGGATTTATATTGTGTTTATATTCAGCAACGTTTCGCAGATTAGTTTCATCTACTTCCTCAGGCCTAAAAGGGTTGTTATTCTTAAAAAATTTCAAAAAACTTTATTAAATATGACAATCAAAACTTCAATTACCACTATGAAACTTTTCAATTAATCAGTCATCAAATTAAAACTATATACTACCATCATATATTATTTATTCAACATGCGGACCTATATTATATTTAAAACAGGGCATCTAAATTATAATTCTCCAATAAAATGTGCAATGATCAAGTTAACCTCAGTGAATTTCTTCTTTTGCAATTGTATTTCAATATTATTTTCGTTCTTTCTTTTTCTTCTAACAGTTTGACTTAGCATAACCAGGCACAATAAGTAGACAACAAAAAATATAAGCTTAAATCATCACCGTCCTATCTATTATTTCCCACTGAATCACTCATTAGGTGTTTGTATTTAGAATACTGATCTGAAATTTACACCATTGTTAGTATTCATGCGGATCATTTCTAATATATTTCTCTTTTTCCACTGTTTTTCTTTACCATATATTTTCACATCTTCAAAATTAAGTCTATGGTCAACGTTAAAAAAATGGGAGTCTTACCTGCATTTTCTATATCTTTAAGGTCATTTTTGATTTGTCTAATTCCATTCTCTAAATATTTTTTTGTTCGTCCTATATATAACTTTGGGCAATCAAGACAGGGGATACCATATAGCACATTAGAATATTTCTTTTTGTCGATTTTATCTTTCATGTTACTGTACAGATTATTCAAAGTTTTTATATTATAGAAAATAGTTCAGTATATTCACAAATATTGAACTAGTTTTTTATCTGTACAGTAACAGGAAAGATAAAATCGACAAAAAGAAAAATTCTAATGTGATATATGGTATCCCCTGTCTTGATTGCCCAAAATTATATGTAGGACAAACAAAACAATATTCAGAGAATAGAATTAAACAACACAAAAATGACCCAAAAGATCTGAAAAATAAATATAAGACTGCTCTATCCTCCCATTTTTTTAACGTTGACCATAGATTTAATTTTGAAGATGTAAAAATATATGATAAAAAAGATCAGTGGATAATGAGAAATGTATTAGAAATGATCTGCATGTCTACTTATTGTGCCTGGTTATGCTAAGTGAAACTGTTAGAGAAAAAGAAAAAACGGAAATAATATTGAAATAAAATAGAAAAAGAAGAAATTTCAGTGAGTTTAAGTTGATCATTGCACAATTTACTGCAGAATTATAATTTAGATGCCCTGTTTTAAATGGAATAGAGGTCCGAGTGTTGAATAAATAATAGATGATGGTAGTATATAGTTTTGATTTGATGACTGATGGATTGAAAAGCTTTATAGAGGTAATTGATGTTTTGATTGTCATATTTGATGAAGTTTTGTAAAAATTTCTAAGGCCAGAGGAAGCAGATGAATCTAATCTGCGAAACGTTGCTAAATACGAACACTATATAAATTCAGTGTATAATTTTGTCTTAATCCCACAATTTAAATCAATTATATTAAATAATTGATTTACTATAGAGGACACTAATTCAAATATGTTGATAATGTTATGTCTAATACTGTTGTTACATATCTCAGTTATCATCTACCAATTGACGCAGTAATGCCGTCAAAGGCAACATTGAATTTAAATATTATCACCACTGATAATAATTGAGTTGGGATTTCAAATGAATTTTTAAATTTTTAATTTTTTTGTATTTAATAAAAATGAATATTTATGTGATGAATAGTCATTGTTTTATGAAATTCGTAATGCATTATCTTTCAATTATGCCATATCTGATTTCTGTCGTAGTCTGTTCTTTTATGCATACAACTTATTCAAAATAATTTCGATGTTTCACATCTGCCAAGCGTCCCGTGACGGCTCACGTATGTTTTTAAATTTAGATATAGGTTACAATTACTAAGAGGGTGTGATATATCTGACTCTTATACTGGTGAATTTATTAAATGAGAAAAAAATTCAAATCATTATCAAGATCCTTTGAATTGAGTAAACAAAAAGAGATTTCAGTTGTGTTCAAGTCCATTCAAATTATATGAATTTCGAGTATGTTTCTCAAAAGCTGAATTGAGTTCAATCAAAATATTATAGTAGCTAACTAAATAGCAATTTTTACTGCTTGATGATGTGAATTCATTAAGAACTTTAAGCAAGTTATTGCAATATATTGGCTATAAGTATTATTAAGAATGGTCTTCAATGAATGGCAATATGTTTGGTTTCTCACATTATTTTAACTCAAATCTGTTATATTTTTGAACGTAATGTACGTCTCATCAACGCTAAGAGCAAAATGCAGTAGTGCGATACTAGAACGCAATGGAGTTCTTTCCTATTTAATTATATGGCAGATGATCTATATCAGGATTAGAGAGGGAAGTATATTTCTGTTATTTAATAGTTGCTTTTTTTGTAACAGTGAGATAAATATCATCGTAAAGTAGAAAAAATATTTAAATTGACATTCAGAAAAAGAAAACTATCCAACATAATTCAGATTATATCCCATTATTGAAGTATATATGTCGTTAAGTATGTAGATCTAAGACACAACTTATTATGGAGATATCAAAATGAAAAATCTTTGGATTTCATAGCAGTCATGTTGAACAGGCTTATTCCATTACGAAGAACCGCAATGTAGTAATTTATCATTTTTTTAAATTTTCATTATGCTTCATGAATCATAATTCAAATTGATATTTCCGCATAGTGTGGGAAATGAGATCGTCCTTATAAATTAGGTCTTTTACTTCTGGTTAATGCGGCGAGATTTTAAGTGATATTAAGGCTCTTATAAGCCGACACCTGGTCGAAATATATTGTGACTCTTAAACATGATAAGGTTGAATTACTAATACCACAAATTTTCTAAATATTTCACTTGGTTCTCTGGATGATGATATGCATCCATACCAGTTTTTATTCTTCTTCGTGAAATTAAAGAGAGTCAAAGAGGATTATTTCCCTTGATCTATAAGTTTGTAATAATGTATGAATGAAGCAAGTAAAATATTGTGTGGGCAAAGTTAAATTTATCAAAACAAAAGTGTATTCCAGTAGTAACATTGTTGTTTAGGCTTTTGCCATAGTGTGAAGTTGTAGGTAGTGAATTTTCGTTTTACTCCCTCATAGAAAAATTTCAATATACCTACTCAGGAAAAACCAGAAAGAATATCATGTGGTATTCTAGCATGTTTCATCGAATATTCATTGAATTGATTCATAATTGAGTTCAATTTACCGATTTTTATAGTTTTAATTTATAAGAACATTATGTTAATAATAACAGGATCATTTTAGAATTTATGTAAAAAGATGTACATAACTTTCAGTTCAATTGGTGAACTTCAACTTTAGTAATATAATTCCGGGAATGTTTCAGTCGTATTTTCCCTGATGATAATAAAATATTGCACGGTATCGAAAGTCAACCGTCAGGGGTAGCAGTAGTTTTTAAATCCGTTTCAGACCTCCAGGGACACAAATTCAAGATGTCTAGTTTATGTATATATATATATATATATATATATATATATATATATATATATATATTTATATATATATATATATATATATATATATATATATATATATATATATATATATTATATATATATATAATATATATATATATATATATATATATATATATTTATATATATATATATATATATATATATATATATATATATATATATATATATATATATATATATATATATATATATATATATATATATATATATATAATATATATATATATATATATATATATATATATATATATATATATATATATATATATATATATATATATATTTAACATATAAATATATATATATTTATATATATATAAATATATATATATATATATATATATATATATATATATATATTATATATATATATATATATATAATATATATATATATATATATATATAATATATATATATATATATATTATATATATATATATATATATATTTATATATTTATTTATATATATATATATTTATATATATATATATATATATATATATATATATTTATATATAGGTATCCGAGGTTATTTTCGAGACAGAAGGAAACTCTTTTGTTATCTCCAAAGTTTGTGGTGGGTAGTGCTAGAGATGATCATCGGCGGAAAATTTTCTCAAATTTTGTGGAAAGTAATTATAGACAACATATTCGAAATTTAGTATTCTCAGTAGATTTAATGCTTGGGTTCTTCAAAGGTTATATGCAGATTAAAAAACCGGGATTTGAAGAATCTTCGCACCCTTAAACCCCCTAGATCGAGTTACAAATTTGAACGTGTATTGAATTCATGCTAGCTATGTTTTAATTGGAATCATAAATTTTTTTCACTGCCGCAATTTCTACGGAAAGATTTCTTGTTTTTTCGTGAATCTTGAGAATTTGCTCACCTTCATAGCTTCTGCGGATTGAGTCAGAGTATCGAAATTTGGTACGCGGATTAAGTTAATATTGAGGTACAATCCGTTCTAGGTTTTGAAATACTTCATTTCATTTCAATCGAATCTCGAACTACTTATCTCAATATACGATGAAGTTCGCGAAAATTTTTCATGTATAAATTATTCTCTTCTCCTTCGGTTCGCTACTCAATCGTATTTTCCAGTTCATCAAACTATAATTCAGTCCATTCGAATTGCATCTAGATACGATCCACTACGCAAAGCAAAGCTCCGGCTAGTGTCGTATTTTTTGTGCAGTGCACCGCATTGGTATAAATTAAGGTTTAATGAAACAAAAAGCTATGCTTTAATACCAAACCGAACTCGAAAGATAATATTTATGATATCATGAAAAAAATTCGCGGAGTGATTCGGATATCGACAAAAGCAAATCGAAATGCCATTCGAAGGGAATATAGTCGGCGCGGTTGAAGAAAACAGTTGTAACCTACGATAGATTGTACCTACCTTGATAACAATTCAATCCACGTATCAAATTTTGGCGCCCTAACTCAACCTGCTGAAGCTGTAGAAATGTATTTTCAAAAACCACAGAAAAACAAGAAATCTCTACGTAAAAATAGCGGTGAATGAAAAAAATTATAATTCCGAAAGAAACTTCCATAGCATGAACTCAATTCACGTGCAGATTTTCAACCCTCAATTTGAGGAAGGCTGGTGATGCAAAAATCCTCTAAAAACTATTTTTTCTTCTCCATACAACCTTACTAAAACCTAAAAAGATGTTTTCAATCAACTTCCACATCTTTTGATATCGGTTAAAAAATTTTCGACAATGCTTCTTCCTGCCACTCCCTTCGTTTTTCATGGCAAATATGATCTTACTAAATCTATTTTTCGCAATTATTTTGAATAAAGTTCCGATTACGGTTTCACCGGAAGTGACATCAAATTAGTTATTTCAAAATAGCACAGCCTATAGCTTTTGGATTTTCAAATTTCTCATGTAATTCGTAATGAAATTGCCCAACCTGAACAGTTTTCGAACTATTAATTTTTTTCGTAAATTTTGACACTTACTCTAACTTGTTTGTTTTTTTCGAGTCAAACTTTACCATATATCTAACCAATTACTTGATGAAAACTAGAGTGAATTTGGAAAGTTTTAACCGATAACTTTATCAAATGTAATAGAATGCTATGCATCTTTTTGGATAATTATATTTGGTATAGAAGAACCTTTCGATTGGTATAACCATTTCCTAAACCTGAAATTAATAATAACAAGATATTTCACAATTTTGTAATAATTTAGGTATCCTGAGAAATCGACATGCTAGATACTTTGATGTATCCATGGATACCAATAACTAACAAACATTATTCATTGTGTCATCCTGTCTAGTATTTATTCAGTTTGAAGGGATTTCTCGCCGATAAGAAATGATAAATTTGGTATTGGAGAGGCACATCGAAATGTTCTGCCAGCTAGTAGAATTTATCATCGGAAAAAATTTCCTGACTCAAGATTACCCCAGGTGATTTCATTTCAGAAATTGCAAAAATTGCGGCAGTTTCTGAATCGGAGTTACGCCAAGTGTCGGATAAGAAGAGGCTTGGCCAGCTCGCTCCTCAGATCTGATTTTTTCGACCAACTACAGCTGAGGATATGAAGCAGAGAATTACCGATGTATTTCGTTCTACTAACGAGAATATGCTAACCCACTTGAAGCAATCTCTTTTACGTAGACTGAATGTGTGTTCAGCAGAGCTGTTGCATATTTGTGCATTTATTATAATAATTATCAATTAAGCATTTCGATAAATTGAATTTTCGATTCTGTTTCAACTACTTTTTGTGCTTCCATTATTGATAAGCATTGATTTCTCTATGTATAAGGTTGAAAAGGTGACAGTTTTTGTTATTGGTATCCATGGATACGTCAAAATAACTCGCTGTCCATATCTCAGGGGTGTTGATACCTGAATTATTACAAAATTTTGAAATATCTTTGTTATTATCAACTTTAAGTATATAAAATAGTTATACCAATCGAAAGGTCATTCAATAGCAATTTTAATTGTTTTAAATCATACATAGCATTTCTTCAAAAATAAGGAAACCGTTTGAAGTTTGACAAATTCACCGTAGTTTTTATCAAGTAATTGGTCAGAAATATGGCTGAGTTTGACAGGAAATATTTGAAACAATGTTTCAAGTTTACAAAAATTCAAATCGCATACCAATAGACCTAGTAACATATAAGATAAAGGCTACTTTTGTCGAAGGCGCAACTGTAAAAATTTTACGATAAAAAATTAATAACTCGGGAAGTGTTCACTTAAGGTATAAGTAAATTATGGCAATTTGATTAGGAATCACTTATGAAATTCAAAAATCAAAATCTGGTAAAACCAGAAGTAGAATTTTGTTCGGAGTAATTCAATGAATAGATTGTGTTGAATTATATTTGCTATAAAAATTTTATATTGATATATTTAATGGCAAGAAAATGGACGTATTACGTAGCTCTGTCCATGCTGTATATACATATGGATTCAGATTTTGCAACAAATAATTCGAAAATCAATGACTAGGAGGTCTAAAATGAATTGGATTAAATTCTGACTGCTGCATTTTGATACAGTGTATAGGTTTTTATTTACGGAAAAGATTCGACTGAAAAGTTTAATACAAAGTACCTATATGCTTCCTATACAGAAACTTACTGCTTTATTTCAATGAAATAAGTGTTGTTTCTGCGGAGCGATTGAAAAATAAAATTTTCAACGTCTCCACTACATGAAATATTCATTTTTTTCTCATATCCCATTAACAATATCATCAATATATTCCAATAAACTTTGAGTTCATATATTTGACAGTCAGTGAAATACCATGGATTCATATCGGAGGAATATATCAGCAATCTTACAAACTTCTATATATTCCATGGTGCAAGTGTAGATACTTATTGATAAAATAGTACCTATATTCCCTTGGCTATTTTGGTCGGTCATATTTTGTAAAGGGTTGTTAAATGTTGGTTCATGCCAAACTATGCCAAACAAGTGCTGCTTTGGGGCTAGTGCCGAATATACTCTCATGTTGAAGAGAAATTGTCTGAATACTTCGGGATTGAATAAGGTTAGGGTAGGAACATATAATAAATATCATTCAAGATAAATATGAAGAATTTGAAAACTTAATCAAAAATAATCTGAAATAATGAGTTTGATGTACAGTTTCTGTATAACCTTGAAAATAGTTTCAATGAGCAGAAAATAATTGATTAGATCTTTATACCCACAAATTTTCAAATTGATATTGGTTGATTGTAGCTCAAAATAATTTTTCTTTGCGTCTAAGGTGGAATAGATTTATAGTTCTTCTTAAACCCCATAGTGAAATTCGCATGGAAATACTTTGAAATCTTTATAATATGACAATAATATCGTAAGACACAGGATTGATTTTTACTGCCAGCTAATTGGAATTTTTTATCTGGAGCATACTCAACTTCATCCAATAAATGTTTCGTAAATTCCTGGCTATGGAATTAGTAGAATAATAATTAATGGCAATAAGTTCAATAAATACAACAAATTTGAATGAATATTAGAAAACCAGTATAGAGTACATGTCTGTTATTTCACTATTTTCTATTCAAATCAATATTTTGTCTCATTGGATATTTCAGGTTGCTCATGCTCATATTGCACTACCGGAATAATAAAATATACAAAAATCTCATACCTAATACAAAAGCGATTTTCATGATTGATAGTAGGTAATATTTGTTTACTCCTTGGGAAATTGGGTTACAATTTTGTTAGAAATATGATTTTCAATAATAACTCTCAGGCATACCTAACTTAAGCATATATCTAACAATTTTTCTATATTCGGCAAAGGCGCGTTTTCCTCCACTTTCGCCAGTCGCCGACGACTGCGACTGAGTAGCGTCGATCAATTCGTCAAGACATCTCCAATGCATTTTAAATCATCCTGTTTTCCTAGCCGCTACTCAGTCGCGACTACCAGCGTCCGGTCGCCGTTCGTCCAGTCGCGAGTAGCTGCTCATATTCGGAAGGGGTGCCGCGATAATTCGTCGACGAAAATTAGTTTGCGTAGTTATATTGATGCCGGGAAATTCGGAAAAACTCTTTCTTGTTTCGTTATCTGTCAGGTGGTTCTGGATTGATATTGCCTGAAATCCTTGCAGTCGTCTATTTCGGAACATTGCTAATTCTTCGCTTCTCTGTTTCTCAGATTCTAACGTTAACATGAGAAGCAGATCTTCCTCCTGCACTTGATAATTTAATAACATTGCAATTACCTAACGATTTTTTTGAAATATTCATTTTTCTTGTGCTGAACAGATCAGAACGAGGGGCAAATACTGATTGACGCAGGCTAGCGAGTCGCAGTCGTCGGCGACTGGCAAAGGTGAAGGAAAACGCGCCTGAATGAATAGGTCGCAGCTACTACCAGTCGCGGCTACTCAGTCGCAGTCGTCGGCGACTGGCGAAAGTGGAGGAAAACGCGCCTTAACTGAATCGAGCTGCTAGACCCAAACGTAGTAGCATCAATATGTTTCACTAATTTGGATAAATTTAAATTTTCTAAAAATATTCTACATTTGCTTACAGTTTAATCATGAAGTACCATAGATATTTATGTGGCGCCTACAGTTACCAGAGAAAACATAAAAGTTTTATGAGCCGTCATTCTTCTTTCGGGGCTTTCTCCATTTAACTGAATAGTTTATGTGAACTCGCATTGATTGGGAATGAAACTTTTCCATCCTTTTTATAAATTTCAATGATCAAGACCATCATAATCAATTCAGGTTAATTTGCTTTTTCATTCAGAGCAAAATTTTTATCGAATATATTCAAAAAAAGTTTTCACAGAAAAAACAGGCAACGTGTTAAGAGTTTTCTCGAATTGAAAACAAAAACTTATTTCAAATTTTAAGAAGATTCGAAAAGAAGTTTAATGTTGTGTGATTTAATAATGTGAAATATGAATGTCAATAATCAGTGATTAACAACTTGTGAGTATATATCTGTGCCATGAAAAGTAACATTATATAGTCATCTTAGATTTTCGATTTTGATACCTTTGAAATAATTTTTCATTATTTTATTTAGAATTACGTTACATGTCATTGAAATGTATTACTACAATAGGTACTCATTAATAATTCGGACTTACTGGATGCAATCGTAACTCACAAGTTTTTTCGCAATAAGAATTTAACTGATACTTTCACTTTCGTTTCATTTATTATCTATGTACATTATCTAGTGAAATAATACGCCTTAGTCGTATTCTGTTATTCTTTAAGTGTCAATTCTGTCAATTCTGAAGTGTCAGTTCGACTGTACTTTCACAATACTACTTCTTTGTTCATACAGTGTTCCAAGAGTGAAGACTGTTACTAACTTAGTCTACAAACATGTTTCTGTGAAAGCAATTAAGCTGTACTGAAAGATTTCAAATCTTCTTTACTTATTCTAGGAATACTTTATGTTTTTTGTAGTGATTGAAAGAAAACTATTCAGATTTCTGATTGATAATAATAATAAATACCCCATAATAAAAGGCAATATCTTAATCTCTTTGAAATCACGGAACTACGTGACTAGCAATTCAGAATGGGGTTTTTCTCTCTCTTCAATTAGTTCTTACCATCTTTATATTTATCTGATCTACACAATTTGTTATTCATTTATTTCTTGTATTCGATATATGGGAGGAAAATATTATTTTTGCATTTACCATCTGAAAATCGTGGTTCACCGAAACGTGCGTCATGTGTATTCCATCTGATACACGTGTAAATTGTTTTTATCAATCATTGTTTTGATATGAAAACTATTCAGTGCTAAAATTTAAACAGTATTCCTTCATAACATTTGCTCAATCTACAACTGTATTTTATATACTTGACGATAGTCACTCATATTAACTCAAAATTGAGTTCGACATATACAGGCTGTTTACTCGATGGAATGATATACACGTTCTAAACTTCGACAATTATATTTCGAAAGGGTTTATTTCATGCTTAAATATCAACAAAGGATGCCGCAAATAGTAGACGGAACGTACAACTGTCTTCTATGTACAGTTTGGAAAAGAGGATGGTGCAATTTAACACACCGAGTTTTTTTTCTTTATTTTTTTTACCGGAATCATTTGTGAGGTACTGAAAAAAAAATTAGTCAGTTTCACATCATCAAATCGAATAGTCTAAAAACTGGCCACATTTATATTGAAACTGAAGTTCATATACTTTACGTTCGTTTCCTGATATCGAAAAATGGGAGTGTATCTAATGGGACCGATTGGATTTCATCGAGAAAAGTAAGAATAGTATATTCAGTTTGTTTTGTCCAGGGTGGTATGAAATCGTTTCCTTCAAATTCATAGACTTACTTTTCAAAATACAGGTACAGTAAAATACGTTATTTGACCATAAATCTAGTATCCTGAATGAAGTTTTATTTTCACATGTGAATATTAATTGGATTCGCGTTAAATACCGAATCTATAATTTTTGTGGAAGGATATTTCACGTGCGAGCATACGAGAATAACTAAGATACCGAAACACCATTGCCACATGAGCACATGTTCCGAGTGTTCTTGCGCCTGATTTGCAGGTACCTACTGTAGTACCCCGACACCGACTTCCGGTCTTCATTATAAAGAATCCATAGCTGATACTTTGTAACATTCTTATATCTCGAGAATAGTCTCAACCTATAAAGGTTATCATCGAGATGAGCTTCATCAATTTCTGAATTAATATCTTGATCACCTCGTCTAGTATCCCGTACTTATGACGGCGCTACCTCTAACTGATAGGTGCCCACAGTAAGGCACCGCAAATAGTCTAAAATGAGCCGTGGGAAGTTAGGGACATGATCGTTCCACACAACTGTCCATCTACCCATCCTACGAATTAAATTATCATTTTGAAAGAATTCAAGCAAATTAGTAAACCTAGGTGCTCGTTCCAAATATATTCGAGCCATTTGTTCGTTAGCTTGCATTCTTATGTCAGAAAAATATCTGTTAATGAGACACGCAGCTATTCGGTAAAAATCACTAAAGATAGAAGCATTCCTAGTCGATATAATGTTTTAAAAAAACTTGAAAATGAATTTCAAATGATAATTTCTTGATTCAATGATCCATCTTGTTTTTTTTTATTAGCCTCGCTGCATTAGCATCTTCAGCTGATAACTTTGATTCTCCACGTTGGAGATACAGGGGCATCCTATATCTGAAACAAAGTTCTTTCAAGAGCGGTAAGGCATCACGATTTCTCATCCCTTCAACGTCTCCCTGCAAATAGCTATATGAATTCTATTTGAAAATTCAGTTACATGTTGTTCTATGAAGTCTTGTAGTGTTATTGCCTTAAATCTCAGATCGTTCGGCACAAAATTATTCATTAGAAACGTCCGTACAGTCGACACAGCTGAACTCACATTTTGCGTCGATTTGTAAACGAAATTGTCCTTGAGGAATTCGTCTGACAGTCCTTGTTTCAGTACACAAAGAAACATTGAAAGGTTCATGTTCGATACATATCTTCTGCAGTTTTCATTAGTAGCAGACCTGCAAAAGTATACAAACGCCGACAGTGGTTTTCACCTAAATGACATAAATCTTTGAATTCTTCTTCGGAAAAACTGTTTTCGTCATGATACTTCCACTCCGTTTGGTGATCATAAGCGCCCCTCATCTTCTGAAGAAACTTGACTTCAGACTCACATTTCTGATGATGCAAGGTAAGTCAACCAGCAATGGACTGGGAATCATTGAATTTTGATCGAGATGTTGTAAGCATACTGTTTATCTTTCTGTGAAGTAGATATTTTACTTAAAGAAGATATCTACTCGACGACCTGTATTCATTCAATTTATGGAGATTATTTCGTTGTCGATTACAAATACAACATCTACTGTCTGAAATGTGAGTAAGGGTATTCAGTTTCAGTCTTATATGAAGGTATCCTGTACTTTTTTACTGACGTGGAGGAAGCAATTTATACACAGTGTTGTAAAATGCGTTATAGGAACTTCCTCCATATTTGGTTCCTGACGTTTAGTTATTGCAATTTCTCTTTTTTCGACATCATCTTTTCGATCTATTCATTTCATGCTCATGAAGAATCACTGGATTCCATAAACAGAGCAAAAGTGACAAACTCGATTAATCGTTTCTCAATTAAATTAACTTTTATTCAAACTCTGAACGTACTTTAACGAATTAATAGAAAATTTAGCAACAAACAGTTACAACCAACCCACTAATAATAAATTCAGTAAATATAATAACATTAAAAGTGCAGATAATATACAAAATCAATGCGCAGAAGATAGTATTTTGATGAACACAGAGGAGCATAATTTTCTGATCATGGATTTTGTGTAACTCTCTGCAGAATTTATCAGCTGTCGCAGAATTCAATTCATCCAGGGATTCCACATGCATGAAGATAATCAGCGTTTTCAACGTATAACTTAAGCCTTATGTTATTAGAATTATGGTAATTCTCAAATGAAAGTAAATTGTTACTAATGAAAAATCTAAATAAATATATACTTTATACAAATAGATCCCATATTCATGTGTAAAAAGAAGCAAAATTTAATAGGCGATTATTTGAGATTATTTTCAACTATGAATTGATGAAAGATGTCGACTGTACGACGAAAAGCAACAATGTGTAACTTTTTGCTACGAAGTCTATGGATCTGATATGACGAAGAAAAATAGCCAGTAACGAGATGATCCTATACGCACCTACCTTCAAAAGTGCAATATCTCTTGGAATATGAGCTCATGTTCCGAACCGAATTATTTTATTACGAATATTAATCTGATGAAAATTCAAGTGTAAAAATGATTATTTATTCAAGAACCTTGCTACTATAGGACTCAAGATGAAAAATAATCAATACATTTTTATCTGCGTGGTATTCCTGTAAAAGTGAACATACGGTGTATAAACGTCAGTTGTAACATGATATGTGCTTCTCATAGACTATTCGACTTACTGATATGAAATTGAGTCACTTATTCTCCAGTACCTCACAAATAAAGAAAAGTTTTCAAGTAATAAAAAAAAAGTCGGTCGAGTTTTGGACCATTTTTTGTCTTCTTAACTATACATGATAAGAAGCTGTACTTTCTTTACTGTTTGAGATATCTTCTCTTATCAGTTGAGCTAGAAATAGAGTTTTTTGACATAAAACTGTGGAAGTCAACGCCACATACAGAAACTCATCGAATAAACAGCCTGTATATGCCGGACTAGTTTTCAAGTTATTTAGGTGGCTTCCTTCAAAAAACAGATTTTCAGTAAGGTTATCATATTCCAGTTAAAATCTATATGTTAACATCACTTGCTAAAATTGTGAATATGATTTTTCTGGACATTGACATTTGGACCACTCTATATCCTGAACTAGTCGTGGAAGAAGAATTGATATGTTTTAAAGCTAGTCAGTAACTATAATATGTCCAAAAATTAGCGAATTCAGCTGTCGTCATTTTTTCTAACAAAAAGTGCTTGTCCGT
>JARQZK010002956.1:145000-187500 GCA_030704885.1 Cynegetis impunctata | reverse complement strand
TATATATATATATATATATAATATATATATATATATATATATATAAATATACATATATATACATATAATATATATATATAATATATATATATTATATATTATATATATATATATATATATATATATAAATATATATATATATATTATATATATATAGTATATTTATATATATATATATATATATAATATATATATATATATATATATACAATCTTTCAGTAGATTTTCTGCGGAATTGAGGAGCTATTTGGCTTAGAGCCCATTGCACTGATGAGGAACAAGGAGACATAAATGATAATATAATATTATGTTTTGTATTATTTTTCTCTTTTTTTGTGTATCTTTTCAGTTGCGGGTTGTAGGAATATTTAATGAGTAAAAAATTTTTTTCTGATTTGAAGTTTTGTGAAAGCGTCGTATGGAAGATCAGTTTCAACTGAATACGACCCTTCTAATTGTGAACAGAATAGTTTTTTATGTAGTGTTTTTTTCTGAAATGTCTCAATTTGTTGTAGTTTTCTGTCACAATAAAATTTATTATTATTATTATTATTATATATATATATATATATATATATATATATATATATATATATATATATATATATATATATATATATATATATATATATATATATATATATATATATATATATATATATATATATATATATATATATATATATTATATATATATATATATATATATATATATATATATATATATATATATATATATATATATATATATATATATATATATATATATATATATATATATATTAGACTGTCTTGATAATGAGTCCATAACTCGAAACATGTCGACTATTCGTTACTGCTAAATACAGTATCTAAATATTTTTATATAGTGAAACATAAGCCAAGTGTGTTTTATTTTAAAGTTTATACTTTATTCTTTATGATGTTTCACCAAGTGATGTGCGAGAATTCAATCTCAGTTTAATATATATATATATATATATATATATATATATATATATATATATATATATATATTATATATATATATATATATATAAATATATATATATATATATATATATATATATATATATATATATATATATATATATATATATATATATATATATATATATATATATATATATATATATATATATATATATAGTTATATTTATATATATATATATAATTATATATATATATACAATCTTTCGGTAGATTTTCTGCGGAATTGAGGAGCTATTTGGCTCAGAGTCCATTGCACTGATGAGGAACGAGGAGACATAAATGATAATATAATATTATGTTTTGTATTATTTTTCTCTTTTTTTGTGTATCTTTTCAGTTGCGGGTTGTAGGAATATTTAATGAGTAAAAATTTTTTTTCTGATTTGAAGTTTTGTGAAAGGGTCGTATGAAAGATCAGTTTCAACTGAATACGACCCTTCTAATTGTGAACAGAATAGTTTTTTATGTAGTGTTTTTTTCTGAAATGTCTCAATTTGTTGTAGTTTTCTGTCACAATAAAATTTATTATTATTATTATTATATATATATATATATATTTATATATATATATATATAATATATATATATATATATATATATATATATATATATATATATATATATATATATATATATATATATATATATATATATATATATATATATATATATATATATATATATATATATATATATATATATATATATATCTTCTTCTAGTTGTGCCGTACCCGGTTTAGGGTGTGGCGACCTTGTGCGTGATACAGCGATACACGAATAAAAGAGACCTACAGTTTTACGACGGTTTCGAACGTCATTACAGAGAGGCTTTACTAGGCAGAATACTTCTCGGTGGTTTGCCATTGTGGCTCCGCATAAATTCGTTGGTTCGGCCGAGATTCGATCCACCGACCTTCTGTTTAGTAGCCCAACGCAATATATATAAATTTAAATGTTCACTCATATTTATAAATCAAGGTTAGAATTTCAACAAAGGCAGCAAATTAGTTAATTGCAGCTACATTTTGATTTCTAAAGGTAGTTTTTTTCAGGATACTACAAAATCACAAGTTGAAAAAATCATTTTCATATTTAAAACAAAGCACGATTACAATATATTCAGTTATAATATCACAAGAACATCGAGAATAATCGATTATACTTCCGAGTCACGAGTGGATATGATTTTTAAAGAAAATACGTCGAGTGACGAGGCCAGTATAACGATTATTTTCGAATGCTCGAGTTGTATTCGTTACGATTATATTGGGATCTGACATGTCAGCTGGCGAACTCTTGCGGCCAGATGGATGAAGTTTTTATTTCCAACGTCAACATATGCAATTGCATGACAAGTTTTTGATCACTTACAAATGAGGAAGCAAAAGGTGAATAATGGAAAGTGTTAATTTTGCAAAACGTAGAATCAGCAAGTCTAGAGAGTGTTGTTGCGTGAAAAATTGTAGCTCTAAAGCATATACAAATGCGAGAATTAGCTTTCATCGGTTTCCGAAGACAAACAAATATTTTGTGTTGAGAGAAAATCATTTTGGCGAAAAAGAAAAGATTGATTTATTGAAGGTATCAATTTGAAAAATAATCACACAACTCCGAGAATGATGGTGTGTTCCTTGAATTTTACAAAAAAAATCATATTTTTCCAGGTAATTATGTCGTAGGATTGTAACTTAGATAAGTTCTCTTTGATAATGAAAATTCCAAATGCTGCAGCCAAAACATTAAAAATTGTTATATCTGTGTTGCCTGGAAATTTATTGGTATTATCAGAAGTTTCTTCAGTGATATGTGGTACGATAAATATGTCTTCTCCGATCTTAGAAGATGATAAATTCATTGAAGATGCTTATTAGATTGAAGTTTATAAGAAGAATACATACGGAATGAAAAAGTTTTTCTTTGTATATTCATTATAAATACATCTTGAGTTGCATTATGGTTGATGGTGTTTTATTATGAAAACCACATTTGTTTATATGAAACATTATGATTTTTCATTTAATCCATGTATACCTACTACTAAATAAATGTTTTTCGTGAAATTTCGAATATATTTTGCCCAAAGTTCTCTCAGAAATAATTAAATATGGAATATTAAAAAAATTTTTGAGTGTGATGAAGAATCATCAATAAAAAGGAGAATCTCAAATCAATTATAGGAAAAACTCAAAAAACTTTCAGATCTCTCATACAATTCGTGTTGAAAGTTGGATTTGAGAGGCCATGTTTTGACGTTAGCACCTGAACTCCGCCTCCATGTCAGATCTCAATAACGAATAAAAAATATTAGCTTTTTTTGGCAAACGTCAAAACATCGTCAATATGAAAGCATTCACATTTTGACACGAGGCAGAACACCAAAACGATTATATCACGTCGTCAAGGGTATATTCACTTATCAATACGCAGTAGTTATGCAAAATTCACGGATTCTATTGGCTTATTCATACATGAGTTATATAATCAATTCAATACAGTGAATTTCAGGTCAAGTAACATTCAGCCAATTTTCATTAGTGCCAAACCTGTCGATGTCTGAATTAGAATGATGTCATAGAAGACATTTGCGCACCCTCTATTGACGGATATATTCGGTATGTAGAAGCATCCATTTAGGAGGCAGTATGTCATTGACGCTTGGGTTGTAAGGTATGGATTATAGACATTGTTCTCCAGAAATCTGGTTATACAGAGTAGGCTTTCAGCATAGCACAAATATAGATGAGTGCCAATATCGGATGGGAGCACTTCACGTTTCTTGGGATATCCAAAAGCTTTATTTGAGATTTGAGTAGAGGTCATTATGTTGTATCCTATCTTATGTGAATAGACATTGGATATTTTGAAAATCAAATTCCACTGGCGGACAAAAGTGTTTCGAAAGAAGCTTTATTACATATAACCTTAACATATATTAAAAGTTCGAATATAGAAATCGCAGTATTTTTGAAGAGCGCCCCCAATTATTTTGACGAGTTCATGTTCAACTTCGAAAAAACAGCTACTTTGTATTCAGTTGTATGTTTATGTTATTGCAATACACTCATTTCGATAAATGATATTCTACAAATTAAGATACAATAAGTTAGCTCACCAACTTTTGAATTTGGATATTCGAAAAACGGCATCGTTTACCGTACGTTTGCCGTTTCAAAGCCGTAAAAGAATTTCCTTTGCCGCGCTTAATTTAAAAAAGTTATAGGGTGGTGCGCTAACTTTACATAAAGTTAACTCAACACCCTATGTAAATATGAATATTTTTAAATTCAAACGACGACATCGTTTGCCGTACGTTTGCCGTTTCGAAGACG
Organism: Cynegetis impunctata; assembly: GCA_030704885.1. Classification (NCBI taxonomy): domain Eukaryota; kingdom Metazoa; phylum Arthropoda; class Insecta; order Coleoptera; family Coccinellidae; genus Cynegetis; species Cynegetis impunctata. The sequence goes on along the minus strand of JARQZK010002956.1, from coordinate 183,178 downwards.
TGAAAGAATTTCTTTTGCCGCGCTCAATTTGAATCAGCTATAGGGTGGTGAGCTAACTTCACAAAAGTCAAATTACCACCCTGTATAAATTTTGAAATTCGAACAACGGCATCGCGTGCCGTACGTTTACCGTTTCAAAGCCGTGAAAGAATTTCTTATGCCGCGCTCAATTTGTAATAGATACAGGGTGGTGAACTAACTTTACAAAAGTCAAATCACCACCCTGTATGAATTTTGAAATTCGAAGAACGGCATCGGTTGCCATACGTTTGCCGTTTCAAAGCCGTGAAAGAATTTCTTTTGCCGCGCTCAATTTGAATCAGCTACAGGGAGGTGAGCTAACTTTACAAAAGTCAAATCACCACCCTGTATAAATTTAGAAATTCTAACAACGGCATCGTTAGCCGTACGTTTTCCGTTTCAAAGCAGTGAAAAATTTTTTTTTGCCGCGCTCAATTCAAAATAGCTACAGGGTGGTGAGCTAACTTTACAAAAGTCAAATCGCCTCCCTGTATACATCTTGGAATTCGAACAACGGCATCGTTTGCCGTTTCAAAGCCGTGAAAGAATTTTTTTCGCCGCGCTCAGTTTGAATCAGCTACAGGGTGGTGAGCTTACTTTACAAGAGTCAAATCACCACCCTGTATAAATTTTAAAACTCGAACAACGGCATCGTTTGCCGTTTCAAAGCCGTGAAAGAAATTTTTTTGCCGCGCCTAATTTGAAATAGCTACAGTGTGGTGAGGAGTCTGAGTTACAAAGCATTTACAACCGTTTTCTGGGTAACTTCGATCATTTTGTCCTTGTAGTTTTTGTGTCTGGCATGATAGGAATATGTTTGCTGGTTTTTTAAATTTAAGATTTCAAATATTGAATTTGATGTTTCCTCATGTTGACAGTTTTTCAAAATTTTACCCATCAGCTTCTACGTTTTTCATTTACGCTTTCAAAGTTTACATAACCTCATGTTAGTAATTATTTTCAGCCTGGTTGTAAATGCTGTGTTCAACAATTATTCTGACTGCAACCTCAAAATATATATATATATATATATATATATATATATATATATATATATATATATATATATATATATATATATATTATATATATATATATAAATTATTTATTCGATTTGTTGTTGCCTGTGAACTATTTCTAATCTTCTGATAATTATTAGCAATATATATATATATATATATATATATATATATATATATATATATATATATATATATATATATATATATATAATATATATATATATATATATATATATATATATATATATTATATATATATATATATATATATATATATATATATATAATATATATATATATATATATATATATATATTATATATATATTATATATATATATATATATATATATATATATATATATATATATAATATATATATATATATATATATATATATAAATATATATATATATATAATCTTTTGATAATTATTAGCAATAAAAGGCTTGTTGAATCTCAAAAAACTCGATTTTATTAAAAAGTTTCGCTACGACATTCGTGGCTTAATCAAAACTTTTGAAAAAATTGAAATTTCTTTGACATTTATTGATTTGAAAAAATTTTAATAAAAAAGACTACTATGTCTCACTTAAATTTTTTTCTTATTCTTTGTTATTTATTACGTGCTTTTCAGTCCAATATTAACATTCAAATCTGTTATTATTAGATGGTAAGGGAAACCACAGACACCTTTACCCACGTAATGTTCGAAATAGGTTCAAATTATTTTGAATTTGAAAATTCAAAGAAAAGGGTACTATTTATCTTGTTTTCAAAAATTTCTCATTACATGTCTGTTGATATTAGATGGGAAGGGAACCACAGAAACCTTCACCCACGTAATGTACAAAATAGGTTTGAAATATTTGATTGTTGTCTTTAAAAAGACATTACTCGTAATTTCGGAGATCACATGTTCTAAACTATACTTTCTTTTTAGAAAAACTGAAAATTCTAGATGTTAAGATTTTGTTTAAGAAGATGAGTTGTTATGGTTAGAGTTTGTTTGTTTTGATTTATGTTGTTTCTTCGAAAAATTAAAGAATTAAATCATTAATAGCACGAAAATTTTAGAAATAGAAAAAAAAAACGCAGAGTAATTTTAAAAATGTTACATATTGAAAAAAATTCAAATAAAGTCGTAAATGATAGAACAGATATCAAATATTTGAGTTCAATATACGCAGATTTAATTCTTTAATTTTTCGAAGAAACAACATAAATCAAAACAAACAAACTCTAACCATAACAACTCATCTTCTTAAACAAAATCTAAACATCTACAATTTCCAATTTTTCTGAAAAGAAAGTATAGTTTAGAACATGTGATCTCCAAAATTACAAGTAATGTCTTTTTAAAGACAACAATCAAATATTTTAAACCTAATTTGTACATAACGTTTCTGTGGTTCCCTTCCCATCTAATATCAACAGACCTGTCTGTTTATATTGGACTAAATAGCACGTAATTAATAACTGAAGACGGCCACAGCCGCAATGGGAAATTTTTGAAAACAAGATAAATAGTACCCTATTCTTTGACTTTTCAAAATCAAAATAATTTGAACCTATTTCGAACATAACGTGGGTAAAGGTTTCTGTGGTTTCCCTTACCATCTAATAATAACAGATTTGAATGTTAATATTGGACTGAATAGCACGTAATAAATAACAAAGAACGGCCACAGCCGAAAAAAATTTAAGTGAGACATAGTGGTCTTTTTCTATTCAAATTTTTTCAAATCAATAAATGTCAAAGAAATTTCAATTTTTTCAATAGTTTTGATAAAGCCACGAATGTTGTGGCGAAACGTCAACTTTTCAATGAAATCGAGTTTTTTGAGATTCAACAAGCCTGTTATTGCTAATAATTATCAAAAGATTATATATATATATATATATATATATATATATTCATATATATATATATATATATATATATATAAATATTTATATATATATATATATATATATATATATATATATACATATATATATTCCTTAACTAGAATGACAGGTGTGAAATTTCCATATTAATATACGTCCCGAGAATCTCCAGCGGTTCGCGTCACATGAAATCAGCCGAAAATAACTTCATATTTTCCAATTTATTTCCTTTTAAGGTACCTATAGTAGATAAAGAATATGTTTGCGCAGTACACAATGACCTTGACCTTGAAAAGGTGGTTAACCTTGAGTCTATATTTAGGAGTGGGGGTAACTTAGTTGAGGGGCGTGCACCATACACAATGACCTTGAATATTTAACAGAAGTGGGGATAGTTTATTTTTCGATTGGTTTACCTTAAAAATAGAACAGACCTTGAGCATAATGACCTTGAATATTCATCAAGAGTGGGGATAGTTTATTTTTCGATTGGTTTACCTTGAAAATATAACAGACCTTGAGCATAATGACCTTGAATATTCATCAGGTGTGGGGATAGCTTATTTTTCGATTGATTGACCTTGAAAATAGAACAGACCTTGAGAGCATTAACCTTGAATGTACCAAGAGTGGGCTCAAGTTTGATTTCAATTGGTCAATAGTGGCCCTGACATTTTTATCCCTACTCTAATATCTATGAAAACAAGATAAATTTTACCCTATTCTTTGACTTTTCAAAATCAAAATAATTTGAACCTATTTCGAACATTACGTGGGTAAAGGTTTCTGTGGTTTCCCTTACCATCTAATAATAACAGATTTGAATGTTAATATTGGACTGAATAGCACGTAATAAATAACAAAGAACGGCCACAGCCAAAAAAAATTTAAGTGAGACATAGTAGTCTTTTTCTATTCAAATTTTTTCAAATCAATAAATGTCAAAGAAATTTCAATTTTTTCAAAAGTTTTGATAAAGACCCGAATATCGTGGCGAAACGTCAACTTTTCAATAAAATCGAGTTTCTTGAGATTCAACAAGCCTGTTATTGTTAATAATTTTTAAAAGATTATATATATATATATATATATATATATATATATATATATATATATATATATATATATATATATATATAATATATATATATATATATATATATATATATATATATATATATATAATATATATATATATATATATATATATATATTATATATATATATATATATATATATATATATATATATAATATATATATATATATATATATATATATATATATATATTACTATATATATTATATATATATATATATAATATATATATATATATATATATATATATATATATATATATATAATATGAATATATATATATATATATATATATATATACGTTATATATATATATATATATATATATATTTATATATATACCTTGAAAATAGAACAGACCTTGAGCATAATGACCTTGAATATTCATGAGGTGTGGGGATAGCTTATTTTTCGATTGATTGACCTCGAAAATAGAACAGACCTTGAGAGCATTAACCTTGAATGTACCAAGAGTGGGCTCAAGTTTGATTTCAATTGGTCAATAGTGGCCTTGACATTTTTATCCCTACTCTACCATCTACAGTATATATTCCTTAATATGAGAAAGTGATAATACACCATACCATATCATACAATATTTCGAGCAGTATCTAATTTACAGATTGTAGAATGGGTAAGTTTCTATACCATTATGTATATTACATATTACCATTATATAATTGAATTTCAGCCAATATCTGCTACAACCTCCTCCGTTTGGTAGAAGAAGATGGTGAGGAAGGACCATTATTGTGCCCGCCGTGCATCAAGGATATCAACGAAGCATTTACCGTGGAGCATATTCATCGGCCGTGGATGCAATTAGATGAGATGCTATGTAATATGTGTGGCAGTCAATTGGCACATCCGTTGGGGAACCAGGAGGATTGTACCTACATAGCATGCCATCTAATATTCGCTGTTTGGGATGATGAACGGCGGCCAATGATGGTCGGAGAGGTTGTTGTATATGAGTACAACGCTGATTCCGAATCCGATAGTTCGGATTCAGGAATCAGTGATGTAGAGTAGGAAATAAATTGTAAATGTAGTATATAGTTTGTGAATAAATGAATATTATTTAGTATTCTGATTTCATTTACACTGGGTGTAACTTGAAAATGGGGACATATAAGGTGAATCATAAAATGACAAGTATCAGAAAATCACGGCACTCCGTGAAGAAAGGTAGTCCCTTTATAAATAAGTTGATTGACAAATTACCGTTTGAATTACATTTACCAACATATCAATATTGTGGTCCAGGAACTAATTTAGAGAAGAGAATAGCTCGGGGGGATATCGGAATAAGTTTATTAGATCAAGCGTGCAGAGAACACGATATAGCATATGACCAATCATCTGATTTTGATAAGAGGAGAGAAGCTGATAATATTTTAATTCAAAAGGCAAGAGAGCGATTGAGATCAGAAGACGCAAGTAAAAAAGAAAAAGCGGCTGCATTTATTGTACTCATGCTCATGAAAGCAAAAACAAAAATAGGTATGGGATCTAAGCGAATATCTAAAACGAAATCACGTAAAGGTAGAATTTTGGTAGCGCCTAAACGTGGAGGTTTCTTGCCAGTTTTTTTTACCACTTCTTGGGGCTCTAGGTGCTTTAGGAGGAGGTGCGGCTTCTATAGCATCAGCAGTTAATAGAGCGAAAACAAATAAACAAATGTTGGAAGAGACTATGAGACATAATAAGGAAATGGAACTCAAAGGAAAAGGTTTAGTACGAAGAAAGAAACGTAAGGGAAAGGGTTTATACATAGGTCCATATCAATGGTATCAAAAAAAATACCAATTAAGTTACCACGACATGCACTTACGAATGTAGAACTTGAGAATTTAGTAAATAAGTTGAAGATTCCGAATTTAAGAGGAGTATTCATGAGAAATCAACTACCACAAAAAATACGGAATAATGAAACTGGTATTATTAATTTAGATGAAAGTAGTGGAAAAGGTTCACATTGGACGGCATATATAAAAATCGGTAGGAATATATATTTCTTTGATAGTGTTGGGAATTTGGGTCCTCCTATAGAGGCAAGGGCATATTTCAGAAGCGATAATATGAGAAACAGAATAATGTACAATAGACAAAGATATCAATCTTTCAATACATATAATTGTGGACAATTAGTTCTGAAATTCTTATATAGTTGGTCACACCAATAGAATTTTAGTTAAAGGAAATCTTTAGAAGAAAAATGTTCTTCGTGCTTACTGGCAAATCATCAATTTTAATTTCGGAATTCAACCCTCCAATTGAAGTTAAAGATGGAAGATACGTGTTAGGCCTAACATCTTTCGAAGTTTACAATTCCATCCCAAATATTGATAAAGCGCATAATACAATAAAAATTGGTTCAAAAGAAATAGAAATTCCAACAGGGTGTTATCAACTTCAGGGCATAAATAAATATATTCAGCATGAATTGAGGAGCGATTCAAATTTTAACCATGTATTTTTCGGATTGTCTGCTAACCACATTACATTGCACTCACATATTAAGTGTACAGAAGAGGTGGATCTATCTAGTGAAAATAGCATTGCACCATTGATCGGATTCTACTGGAGAAAAATATCAAGAAACGTGAAAGAAACTTCAGACAGTATTGCCGATATCAATACAGTAAATTCCATATCTGTTGAGTGTAATATAAAAGTTAGCAGTTTCAAAAATGGAAAGACTCAACATATAATACATCAGTACCCAGCGCACCCCCAGGCTTCAAAATAGTTGAATCCCCTGAACACGTGATTTATTTACCTATTAGTGTTAACACAATAAGGAATATAGTTATTAAAATAGTTGACGAAAATGATGAACTAGTTAATTTCCGACAAGAAACCATCACAGTAGGTTTACATCTCCGAAAATAAATATAGTATGAGTATGAATTTAGCAAAAATGTATAGGCTTTCCAAGTATAAAAATGGGAAGATATATCGAAAAGTGTCCACTAGGAAAAAAATCACTCAACTATTAATGTCTGAGAATAAGCAATTCTTGAAATCTCTAGGATATACAGTATATAAGTTAAATGTTTACCATAAACGAAGGAATACCTACTGACGAATCAGTTGTCTCATACAAATATCACACTCATGAGTCATATCCATGACGATACAATAATAACGACGAAATAAGAATACCACTGCAGGAAGATTCATGTACGTTACCAAGTGAGAGCTATCTCTATGTTGAAGGTCAATTACGAAAAGTAGATGGAACTGATTCAGGAGTAAACACTTATTTCACCAATAATGGAATTGCATTCTTGTTTAGTGAAATAAAGTATGAGGTGAATGGTTTAGTTGTTGATGTAAATAAGAAACCAGGATTAAGAAGTACAATGAAAGGATTAGCATCATTTAACAAGAGCGAAGGTGCGAAATACGAGAATGCAGGGTGGTTCCCAGGAAAGGAGAGTAGTATTATTAAAGATGGACGATTCAGTGTTTGTATTCCATTGAAAATGTTTTTAGGTTTCGCCGAAGATTATAAAAAAGTTATGGTTAACATATTCCAAGAATTAATTTTAATTCGTAGTAATAGCGATGAATTGGCATTGAAATGTAAACTCAGTACAGATGGTACAAAATGTCTCGCAGATGACAAGGCTAAAGTTATAATTGATAGAATAATGTGGAAAGTGCAATGCATAGTACAAGGGTTGCGTGAAGAAGTGAGTTTAACTAAATTCATAGAAAAAGGTAAAGACATCGTAGTTCCATGCATAACCTGGGAACTACATAGTTTTCCATCGTTACCAAATACAACAAGGCAGACATGGAATGTGAAGACATCAACGAAATTAGAATCGCCAAGATATATTATTATGGGATTTCAAACTGAAAGGGATCGATTGGAAGCTGACAGAAGCAAATTTGATACGTGCGAATTCAGTAATATTCGAGAATTTTTGAATAATGAACGTTAACTGTATGAAAACTTGAATATTTCATATAAGAATAATCAGTTTGCCACATTATATGAAATGTTCACACAATTCAGATCATCATATTATTATGATTATAAATCCGAAACTGACATAACACCATCGCAGTTTCCGGCATCTTACCCACTAATCATTGTCGATTGCGCTAAACCAATCAGTTGCTCTTAGAGTTGAGTTTGAAACTAATACTCCAATACCTAAAAACACTAGTGCTCATGTATTAGTAATAAGTGATCGTGTGTTCACATATAATCCGTTAACCAAATCAGTGGAATAATATGTCATATGCTATAGTAGATATACAAGGATTCATTATAAATAAAAAAATATTCTACACCAAAGAACTTGCAATTTTGAAGAATGGTAAAATAGCACATTTCATTTTCAAAGAACAGTTTCCATTCAAAGATCATCGTGAAGAATATAAAAAACAGGTGAAATTTTTAAAAATTCGACTAGAAATGCCTTAAAATGCGTTCAAATTTGAAAATCGGTGACCTTGAACACCTTTGAAAAGGGTGCTTTCAGGTGCCGAATTTCAATATTCGACCTCGAAAAAGACAAATTCTGACCTTGAGCAGGATGAAAGTGCCTTCAAACAGGAATTCTTCTACCCCCACTCCACCCCCACCCATTATTTCCCACCATTTTCCCCCACTTTTCATTAATATATACACACGCACTGCGCAGTAACAGTCATTTGTTGTTCTCGGTGGTGAAAGTACTAGTGCAGTAAAGTAACGAAATGGCCGAGTCAGAATTAGCAGTTGGTGATTTTGTGAGTGAACCAGTGTTGAGTTCTGAACAGCAACAAATTCCTCGAGTAAGTTTATTGAGAAACGCTCTTTTAGGCATAGAACCTCGTAAAAGTATCAAAATTTTATCAAACGTTGTACTTAAGCCTGCAAAAATTGATTCAATCTCCAGCAATAATAAAATTTTTATTTCATCAAAATCTCTCAGCAGTAATCAAAATGTTCTTCATTTTAATTTGAGAAATACTGCACATTGCAGTAATTGGAATGTGCAGGATATTTCATCGCATCATGAGATGGTTGTTTTAGCTGAATTTTATGAAAATGAGCGTGCTGCAGAAGTTGAGATGTTTAAATTAGCAGACTTTTATGACAAACAGCGTGCCATAGGAGTTAAAACAACTTCTGTGAAGACAACCTCTTCCAAAAAATTTAAATCGAATAATAAATCTAAAAAAGAAACAACTTCAGGGAAGGTAAAATATTCTAAAAAATCTTAATTTCATTTTAAATTTGATAGTGATTCTGCGGATGATTTTGAAGAAGTAAAACCTCTCAAAATTTACAGAGCAAAAAAGAATGAATCGATATTGCAGGTTGAGCCAAAAATCAAATTATCTAGTCATAAAATAACTAGTAACTCCAAAAGTTCTTGTATAGACTCTTCCGACAAAATTGATAGTAAGCTATCTGTACACCCATCACCTGATCACCTGTTTTATTTAGATGATATTCTTGTATCTGAATTTTCAAAACCTTTTTCCCCAAACGTTGATTGTGTAAGTACCTCTAAAGATTCATCAACCGATCCGCAACCTATAATCAATAGTGAAAATTACCCAATTACCACTATTGCTCCATCGGTAGGTTTCACAGATGATCTCTTAGAGTGTTCTATGACATCAACCAATGAGAATTTAATTAGTACGTATCTGAATGATTTAGATATTTCTCTTTTCGATAACCAACCCTCGATAGAAAATAATAATTTTGATTGCGCAAGTACTTCTAAAGATGCATCTGTCGATCCTAAACTAATAATCAATAGTGACAACTCCCAAAAACAATTGGAAAATTGTATCGTTGATTCATCGGTACGATTTACAGATGTTCTTTTAGACGATTCTCCGAACGCAGAAAAATTATTTGATACGTATTCAGCGGATTTATATATTTCTCAATTTTTAAATGAAATTAAAAAAAATAAGGATGATGGTGCGAATACTTCTGAAGTTTTATTTGTCGATCCTCAACCAGTAGTCGATAGTTTCAAGAGTCAAGAACACTTGAGTACTTGTGCGATTGATTTACCGGTTGAATTAACAAATAATATTTCAGACTGTACTGCAACATCGTCCATTGATAAATTTTCGAACAATTATTTATCCGATCCAGACATTTCTTTGTTTTCAATTAATGAGCCCTTATTAGAAATTTCGCAGGATGATGGGTTAGAGATGAGTACAACGCAAATAATCAGGGAATGTGAAAATAATCCAAAATTTTCAAGGGCTACCGTTTCGAATAAAAATTCCGAACCTCCTAGGTTTTTCAAAGGTTCTATAAAATCTGCCTCTTGTACAAAAGTCTTCCAACGCAGAAAAAACAATCTGTCATGTGTTGAACCACACTCAAGTGAAAGAAACTATCCTGATATTAGTGATAATATCACTAATGGAGGGCTTACACCTTTGAGTGTCGAGGATCTCAAGATTACTGCTACCCAACTCCCCCCCTGTGACGTTGCATCTAATGATGACAAGATTGTTTATTTCTGCGGTAAATGACATGGTAGGGTTATTGAAAAACCAATTTAAAAAAAATAAATGTTTGAGGGGGGATTTACCGAACAACCACAACAAGAGGCAGAAATTATTAAAACCGGGGACTCATCACATTACTCCTCAGGAGATGAGTTTGAGCGACCGATGAGTCCTGTTTTCAGGAGGAGAAAGAATTTCAGAATGAAATCATTCACAGAAAACTTAAGAGGGTAAATCTGGCAAGAATTCAAATCACACATTTCTGATTCTTAATAAGCGTTTCAAACTTATTCGAGGAAATTTTCAAAATTTATAATTCACCGTACAACACAACAACATATGACAAGCGTGTCGCTCCTCCTCGTGGTCTTGTCGGATATCCATAAGTGTTAAAATTGATTGATTTTGCTTTTATTTACATAAAACACTTATGGTAACTAATGGCGACAGTGTTTGGTTTATTGATTTTTTTATTTTTTTTTTCAAGAAAACTGTGAAATCCTTCCAATGTTCGTTCTGCAATGCGCTATTTACGACATCATCGTCTATGAACAGGCATTTAAAAAAATACTGCCATAGTGTGAAGAAAGCGAGAACACAGGAGCCGAAAATGGTGCGCTGCGAAGTATGCAACGTTGACATTGTATCCAATCTCCACAACGCCCATCTAAAGTCCAGAGCACATAAGGACAAAGTAGTCATCCCAATCAGTGAAGGTGTTTCGAAAATAGGGTCAGCCTTCAAAAATAGGGTTGTATCCTACAGGATTGATGCTGACAACCATACAATCAGCATCGATGATTTTTTTTCAAAAATTATGGATAAAATTGTGGAACTTATTCAAAATAGTCTTTCATATATGACTACACTAAAAATTAATTTTGAATTGTTTGGATTATTCACAATTGAAACTAAGGAAATTTTCGATATCAAATCCTTCAATACTCAAAATGTTATCATCACGCTTGGGACAAATTTGACTGATGATGTCAACAAACTTATGAACGTTATTATTCAGAAGATGTCTGAATTTCAGGAGAGAGATTCTGTTAGGTAAAATTGTATTTTATCAACTAACTTTTATAGAAATCTGTTTTTCGTTTATAGGTTGGGCACTTGTTAAAATATTAAATTTAGAGATCAACATCAATCGGTATAATCCATTGAAAGCTTCATCATACGTTGAACTACCGACATGTATCAGTAAGAAGAACTGTGTTGTCAATGTTAAGAACACCGACCTTCATCGCTTCGGATGGGCGCTTATGGCAGGTATTTTTGAGCCGGAAGGTCCCAACTATCAACCACAATCATACCCTCATTTCTCGCAATATTTCAATTTTAATGATCTATCAATTAATGTTTATGGTTTAGAGTCATTATTTGAAAATGGAGAAAGAAAATATGAAATAGTTGGACCACTATATTTCAGTAATGGTAAAAAACCCATACATGTCAATTCACTACTTATCGACGATGATGAGGGAAATTTACATTACTGCACGATTAAAAATTTATCAGGGCTGGTTTCCTCACAAATTTCACGACATAAATCGAAAAAACATTTTTGCGATGGCTGTTTACAATATTTTCCATTAGTAGAGAGTTTATCTGAACATTGTGAAATAGATTGTGGGCAACTATATGCAAAAATTCCATTAACGCGAATTATTCAGAATAAATTGAAACAGTTTCTTCCTGAAAATATTTTTTTTCATTCAAAAACAGCGTTGTCGCTGCAAATGACCTTGACTACTCTGTCATCAGTCAACAATTATTTAACAATGCATCCTAACTAGTACATTCAAAGAGTTCAAATATAACATTGATCAAATATAACATAGTAAAAATTCAACTTAGTTAAAATATAACACAGTTCTAATATAACACACTTAAAAGTATAGACCGGTTGAACATATCCACTTGTACAACAGTCTATAGACGTCTAGATTTTTCTGTAGTAAAATGAAACCTATATTGAATGGCTGATAAAATTTAAGGAGGTTGCCAAGTTGTATTAGAAATATGCTACAGTGGTGCCGAAAGTTGCTACAGGCCAACAAAAGATGATCAGGTGTTCCCATTTCCCCACAATCGCACAAAGGATTATTTTTTATTCTTATTTTGTGCAAATATTGTGGGCAAATTGCATGGCCACTGCGCAGCCGGGATATCACTCTAATGAAAGATTTTTCGTTTTCAAATTTAAACCATGGTGTACTTGGAGGGAGAGGTTCCAATGATTTATAATATCTTGCAGTCTGACTTAATTGGTAATCCTCAACCCATTTAGCTCTTATTCGGGATTTATAATCATTGAATACATCCGAGTAGACCAATCTGTATTCCGATATTCGTGACATGGATGCTGACTTTGCTTCTAAATCTACTTTTTCATTATTTAAAATTCCTACATGAGCTTTAACCCATAAAAAGCTAACATGAATATTTTCCTGTTCCAACATGTGAATTGATTCGAAAATATTTTTATGTATTGATGTGAATGAGATGTCCCATCTATAGTTTTTCAAGGCAAGTAATGCGCTTTGGCTGTCAGATACAATCACAAATTCAGTAGATTTGATATTTACTTTATGTGTTAAAATATAATTCAAAGCCATTGAAATTCCATACAGTTCACCATAAAATATTGAGGTTTTATCATTCAACCTGACGGAGGAAACTTGGCAAGATTTAGGATCATAAACAGCAACACCAACTCCAGAAGATAAAGAACAATCTTTTGATGCATCTGTGAATAATTGATAGTGCCTTAAAAGTCTTTATCAAGGATGGATTTAAATTCAGCACCTGCCAACATTGAATTGTACTTAGGAATAATTATTTTAGGAACCAGTTCTAGTATCTCATATCCGCAGGAAAATATGGGCAGACCTACCCCCACATACATTTCCTCACGGTATGACAGCATGCTGCTATATGCTGTCACAATAATAGGATCCGATTTTATCATCCAAAACCTGCTTGTAAGAGTTAAGATATATAATGAATGTATACTCTTCAATAACAATCCATCAGATGTAGCTACTCTCTTTACTAGAAACTTCGCTGTCAATTTTTCTCTACGATACCGTAGTGGAATCTCCCCCGACTCAGCCAATACTACGTCATTTGGAGTGTTTTTTAAAAAACCAATGGAAGTTTTTAGAGCTTTCCTTTGTATTACATCTAAGCCATTCAAGTTACTTTTAGCCGCATCCCCATAGAATATGCTACCATAATCTAGAATTGAGCGAGTAAAGCTTTTATAGAACAATAATGCTATATTAGGGTCTGCGCCCCAGTTATTGTGACAGACGAAACGTAATATTTGTATACTCTTCTCTGCCTTCAGTTTTATATAACTTATGTGTTCCTTCCATAATAATTTTTTATCCAGGACGACACCTAGGAACTTCACAGACTTTTGGTGCTTCAGATTAAAGGTACCCATGTTAATTTCTGCAGGAAACTGTATTCTTTTATTGGTAAAAGAGCATACAACAGATTTATCCTCTGATAAGGAGTGACCATGTGCAAACAAAAAAAATTCCAATTCTCTGAAGGCCTCCAATAAGTCACTATGACAACCATCTACTGATTTGTTGATTGTATAAATAGCCAAATCATCTGCATACTGAAGGACTCGTATGTTAGGGTTACTGAATTGTTTTTCCAATCGATGATAATAGATGATATAGAGGAAAGGACACAAAATTCCGCCCTGCGGCAGCCCAAAATTTGTGCATCTTGGGCCTTCCAATACATTTTCCATTTTAAGGTAAACTTTTCTGTTCGAATAGAGATTGAAAACTAAGTCTGCAAATCTTGTACCCAGACCAATTTCGTTAATTTCAGTCATTAATATCTCTAAACATACATTGTCGTATGCACCCACAATGTCCGCGAATAACGACATTAAAATTTTTGTATTAGAGAAGGCAATATTGATATCTGTAACTATCTGTCCAATGCTGTCATAAGTACACGAGCCTTTACGAAATGCAAACTGTGTTTTAGGAAATTTTCTATTGTATTCCAGCCACCAAACTAAACGCCATTTTAAAATTCTTTCAAAGGTTTTCATGACACAAGAAGCCAATGAAATTGGACGGTAGGAATTATAGAGATCAGGATTCTTATTTGGCTTGAGTACAACTATAAAATTTTTCCAATCATCCGGAAACTTCCCCAGTTTCAAAATGTCATTGAATATATGTAATAGTATTTTTTAAGAATTATGTGGAAGATTGTGCAACATACTGTATTGAATATTATCCATTCCAGGAGCAGAGTTAGAGTTAGATTTTAAGGATCTGTTAAGCTCTCGCATTGTAAACGGTCTGCACATAAAATCTAGTTCATCTACATCCTCGGGAAATTTTTTTTCTGGAGCAAAGTTGCCAGAAGGCGCCAATTTATCGAAAAAATCTTCTGACCACTGACCCCTTCTGATTATACGCTTTGTCTTATTAATGTTGTTAATAATTTTAATATTCTGCCAGATTTTGGTTACAGGTGTTTGTTTATTCAAAGATGAACAGAATTCTTTCCAGGAGTTTCGTTTACTAATTTTGATTGTACGTTTAGCAACTGCTTCTAGGTTTTTGAATCCAAGAAAGTTATCCAAAGATGAAGTTCGTAAATATGTGTTATAAGCATACTTTTTGTCTTTTAAGGCTTAATCACAGGCTTCGTTCCACCAAGGCTTGTTGAACTTTTCATTCACATAAGGTTTGTATTTTGGTATGCTTACTTCTACAGCTGAAATTAAGTTATTTCTAAATGTTTCATACGACACCAGATCAGCCCTAGGGGATGATTCTGTGAGATTTTCCATTTCATGATAAAATTTTTGCCAGTCTGCAAGTTTGGTATTGTACAAACGACTACGATTTTTTGATTTTGATCTAACATGGTTCAAGCTTAAATCGTATCTCAAAACAAAATGATCTGATCCTAAGGTTACACAATCTATAAACCAGTGACAAAGAGGAATTAAATTTCTGGTAACAATAGTGAGATCTATAGCAGATCTATTTTGATTCGGAGGTGATATCCTTGTTGGGCGACCATCATTGAAAATATAAAATTCGTTATTCTCCACAGCGGAAAGTAACTTTTCCCCATTCAGGCTGTCATATGATGAACCCCAAGCTGTATGGTGCATGTTGAAATCGCCCGCTAAAATAGACGAGCCATTTATGGAATTGAAAAACAAGTTCCAATCATTCTCCTCAATATTTTGATTAGGAGGAATGTATATAGAATATAGGAAAATCTCATCATCACCGGTGAGCATGATTGAATGTGCCACACCCTCCACTGTCTTCAAAGAAGGAAAATTTACTTCTCTGTAAGGGATCGAATTCTTGAGAAGGATGGCCACGCCTCCTTTACCATTAGGTCTATCTTTCCGAAAAACATTATATCCAGTAAAAGATATATTCATTGAAGGTTTTAACCAGGTTTCACTTAATATAGCCACATCAACTTTGTTCTCGAAAAGGTAAAGCTCCAACATTCCTTTATTAGAAATAACCGAACGGGCATTCCATTGCAAAATTTTTAGATTATTTTCCATTGAATATTACAGATAGTTTTTTTCTAATTAAATGGGTATTATTTTGTATTTCTGAAACAGAACCGCTAAACTCATTGAAAAACTAAGTAACTACTTCTGTCATCATATTTATTATGAGAGGTATATCTTCTTCTCTAATTTTGGATGATTGTGAAGACGTTCCCCCATTATTTGTGAATGTGAAAGGAACCGGTCTAGTTATTTCTTCATGTTTTCTTTTTATTTCAATATCCTCATTACACATACGTTTAGTTCTTAAAGGTGGATAATTTTGTATACTTCGAGAAGGGGTTCTATTGGGCACCCTCTCAGGAGTTGAAGTACTAACGCTATTACTATAACTATTTTCAAATGACCTAGAAGCCTCCTTGTAGGAAATATTTTCAATTGCCATCTTCTCTTTAATTTTTTTTTTGTTTAGAAAAAAACGGGCAATTTTTACTATCTCTAGAACTATGTTTTCCCTGACAATGTACGCAAACCACTTTTTCAGACACGCATACTGATTCGGTATGTTCTTGGCCACATTTTGGGCAGCAAACAGAGCTACGACACATATTTTCCACATTTCCAAACCTAAGGCATTTATTGCATTGAATAACCTTTTGTATGTAGGGCTGTACATCTCTAACACAATTGAAAATCGCTACACGGTCCGGTAAGTGAGTGCCCTTGAAAGTTATTAACACGTTGGTTGTTGGAGTATATATGTGATTACTGTCAGTAACAAGTACTTTACGAGATAGTCTTTTAACGTCCAGAATATTCACTGAAACTCCCCCGATAGATTGAATGACAGTCTTCAATTCTTCCTCAGATATATCCAAGTCAATTGCTTTAATTACACCCTGTCTACGCGTCATGTATTGAGGAATATATGCTTCTAACCGATTTTTCTCCAAAAATTGCGAGGAAAGAAAATTATTGGCACTGACGAATGTTCTAAATATTATTTTAATTCGGTTTCTTCCACTTTTTTCAATAGACAAAATATTGTTAGGTATATCTGCATTATTTCTATGAACTAATTTGCCTACTGATATAGCATGCAAATTCCCAATATTCTTATCTGTACTTTCTACGTGAACAATGAACGGGCCGCCATCTGATAATCCGTATCTAACTTTTTTTAGATCGTTAACACGATTTACGTTTATTGATCTCATAGAATTTGTGGAAGAATTTCCATTACCAGAAGGATTTTCTCTATTATGGAAAGAACTCACCGGATTTGGTGCTACAGAATAAGTATCACTTTGTAGTTGTCCAGCAGGATCTATATCCATGTTTGGGACTTCATCGCATAAAACAAATATCACAGCGTCTGATATCACTTGTGCACTAGTGCCCCCCTTATCAGGGGGCTCTGCTCTTAAAGACATGTGAACTAACTAACTTGATATTGATTTTTGTGATCAATTTATCTGTTTTTATTCGAAATTCAGTACAGTTCAAACGAATGGAATACTCGCACTATAGGAATAAACGGAGCGATTTCTGAACACCTTTTATCAAAAAAGTCACTATGAAAATATTTTACGATTTACAAATTATCAAAATCAAATGAAAGTTCCATTTGTCTTTTATGCCGATTTCGAAAGTTTACTAAAGCCACTTGATACAGCTCAACCAAATCCAGATAGTTCATACACAATGAAAACATTTTTACACGAGCCATATTCTTGCGGATACTACATGAAATGTTCCTTTGATGATTCACTATCGAATTATGTATCCTTCAGGGGAACTGATTGTTGTGAGAAGTTCATTACATCTTTGGAAACAGATATTCGGGATATTTATTCGAGATATTTGAGCAAAATCGCTCTAATGGATACTTCAACAGATATTCAAGAAAACGAATTTCAAATGGCCACAACCTGCCATATTTGTACCAGAGAATTTGTTGATGAATCTATCAAGGTTAGAGATCATGATCATTTGACTGGTTTATATAGGGGGCCAATACATCAAAATTGTAATTTAAATTATAACATTCCAAAATTCATCTCTTGTGTCATACACAACCTCTCTAATTATGATTCGCATTTATTTATTAAAAAACTTTCACTTAATGGGGAAGAGGTAAAAGTTTTAGGTCAAACTAAAGAAAAGTATATCACATTTTCTAAATATGTTCCTATTGAAGATAATTCCGCAGAGACGAAGCAGAAATTCATAGAGCTTAGATTCATAGATTCATTCAAGTTTTTAGCTTCTTCTTTAGATAAATTATCCAGTACGTTAGATAATGAGCAGTGTGAAACAGTAAAGAAATATTTCTCGGACCCTATTGAATTCAGTTTGATTAGAGAGAAAGGTGTATTTCCCTACTCATTTTTAGATAATTGGTCAAAACTTGACTATCCAAAATTACCTAGTAAAGAAAAATGTTATGATAATTTAAGGGATGAACATATTACAATACGAAAATATCTGAGAGCCCATCGTGTTTGGTCCACTTTTAAATGTCAAAATCTAGAAGAATATTCTGATATATATTTAAAATCTGATATTTTATTACTTGCAGATATTTTTGACAATTTTCGGAACACTTGCTTACATCATTATTCTTTAGACCCTGCACAGTACTTAACTGCACCATCATTAAGTTGGGATGCTATGTTGAAAAAAACTGACATCTCATTAGAATTACTCACTGATGTAGATATGATACATTTCATTAAGAAAGGTATACGTGGAGGGGTTAGTACATGTGTTAAACGATTCGCCGAGGCTAATAATAAATTTTTACCAAATCATAATCCTAGTAAAGAGTCATCTTATATCATGTATTTAGATGCTACAAATTTATATGGCTATTCCATGAGTCAAAATTTACCAACAGATGGCTTTTCTTGGTTGAATGAAGATGAAATTGAAAATTTAGATATTGAAAATTTACATAATACCTCACATGAAGGATATAGTTCTGAAGTGGATATTACTTATACTGAAAAACTACATACTGTACATAATAACTTGCCGTTTCTCCCTGAAAATTTCATACCCCCAGGAGGAAAATCTCCTAAGCTGATACCTAATTTACAAAATAAAAAAAATTACATTATTCACTACGAATGCTTGAAACAGTGTTTAGAAAACGGGTTGATTCCCACGAAAATTCATAGAGTTCTCAAATTTCAGCAATCTCTATAGTTTAAATCATATATATATATATCTCAACACTGATTTGAGAAATAAATCAAAAAACAATTTCGAGAAATCATTATTCCAATTACTAATAAATAGCATTTTTGGGAAAACAATGGAAAATGTTGAAAACCGGAAAAATATAAAATTAGTTAGTCATTGGGAAAAGGTTGGAAAAAAGTTTGGGGCGGAAACATGGATTGCTAAACCGCATTTCAAAGATCGCGAAATATTCAGTGAAAATTTAATAGCGATAGAAATGAACAAAGTTCGTGTTACATATGATAAGCCTATATATGTAGGATTTTGTGTTTTAGAAATTTCGAAAACAGTAATCTATAATTTTTTTTATAATTTTCTGAAGCAAAAATATGGTAGCAAGGTTTCTTTATTATATACAGATACTGATTCACTTCTTGTGGAAATATTAACAGAAAATGTTTATGAAGACATCAAACAAAGCGCGGAACATTTTGATCTTTCCAATTATCCACCTAATAATGTGCATAACATTATACCTAATAAGTCAATAATAGGGAAAATGAAAGACGAGTATGCAGGAAAAATCATCAAAAGTTTTTATGGGACCGGGGCTAAGGCTTACTGTGTTGAACTATTGGATAAAGTTCATGAAAAAGCAAAAGGTATCAGTAAACATATAGTTGCAAAAAAAAGTCATTTATCTGACTATAAAAATGTCATCACTGAAAAAGAATGTTTATTGTTAGTGATGTCAATATTCAGATCATGTTTACATGAAATGTATACTGAAATGCGCATTAAAGTGCCATTATCAGCCTTTGATGATAAACGCTTTCTACTGAAAAATTCTGTCAGGACTTTGGCATGGGGTCATTATGATGTTGATTGGCATGAAAATATTGATACACTTTTGGCAGAACTTCTGAAATATTGTTGACCACCATTCAATAATCTTTTATTCAGTATCATTAATGTTGATTTTCATTATCTTGTTTTCATAATTTTCAAATATTCTAGTAAATCAATAAACCAAACACACTAGTCATAATTCTTCTTGTTTTAAATTATTTTATTGTATTTTTTATTTTATTTGTCTTTGATGTGCGATTAAACTATATATTTATATGGTTTTTGTTTTCATTTCTTTCGTATATCATTATCCTTACCACAAGTGTATAAGTTGTGTGAATAAACTATATATATATATATATGATTATTGTTTTATTTTTTCCATATATAAAATATTGAATACAACTTCAATATTTAGTGTAGTCTTGAGTCTTGACAATGCGATTGATAAAGCAACAGAATACTCTACCCATAACGAACCATGATTATTGTCAACCCGAGAAGAAATTTATGAGACATAGTGAATTATTAGGTGCAGAATGTAAAAGGGGTATTTTTGTTGGAGGATCGGGGAAAGGAAAAACCGATACACTAATCAGCCTGTTATTACATCTGAATGGTTTACGTTATTTTAATATTTATCTGTATTCAAATTCACTCCATCAACCCAAGTATCAATTTTTTAAAAATGTAATAAAACCGATAAAAGATATAAATTATTATGAACATGAAAATGGTGAATTCATAACACCGCCAAAAGATGTGCATCCCTGTTCAGTTGTTGTATTTGATGATGTCGTTTGTGATAATCAAAATATAATCAGAGATTACTTTTCATTCGGAAGACATTTAAATAATGATTGTTTTTATTTATGTCAAACTTATTCTTCCATACCAAAGCATCTCATACGGGATAATGCTAATTAAGTTGTGGTATTTTCTCAAGATAGAACGAATCTGAAGCATATATATATATATATATATATATATATATATATATATATATATATAGTGATCATGTGAACGTCGATATGTCGTACGATAAATTTGTAAAGTTGTGTTCTGAATGTTGGAAAGTACCATATGGATTTTTGGTTATTGATAAAGAAAGTGGTATTCACAATGGTCGTTATCGAAGAGGCTTTCACCACTACATTATATTATAAATATGAAACACTATAGTGATTCAACTTAGTATTAAATAATCAGCATGGATAAACGCTTGGCTTTAGAACTGGTAAAAGCAAGAAAAAATGTGAGAAAAAACTACATGGATTGAGACACGATTTAGCCACTTCTCAACTAAGATTTTTACGTTCCATTTATTCATTCACTCAACCCTTTGAAAGATTATTGACAGAAATTACAAATAGGAAAAGTAAGATGAAATCTGAAATTAAACCAGAAATTAAACCAGGAATTAAACCAGAAATAAAACCAGAATTTAAATTGAGGGAACATGTAGTTACACCAAAAACATGGAATTTTGAATCAACTCCAAGAATAAGTAATATTTTACGAATGGTTGGTAGAGACGAGAATATCAACTATGAGCCTGATTATGAAGAACCCGTTGGAGAAGAACCTGAAGGCGAACCGCAACAACTATCACAAGTTGAGTTGGAAAATATCAAAGCGTTGAAGAATGCTGATGTTTTCCGTGAATTTTTAGATCAATGGTCGGGGTTAGCAAGATTTTATATATAGGAAATGATAACTAGTCACTTCCCTTAAGAATTTGACCATAAATATGGTGTTCGTTACATTTCAGAAGAATCAAAATTTTATATTGAGAACTCTGAAATAGACTTCATAAAAGATGAAGTTGTAATAGATCCTGAAGGTGATAATCCAATACCATATCCTGTCACTAAAGGCCTCCTTGAATTATTATTCAAGAAAGAACCAGATCCATATAATACAACAGATTTGAAGAATTATCGTGATATTGTGAAAAAAACGAATGCCGAAAAGATTATGATTTTGAGAAGCAAATATTTGGGAATGTTGGTAAAAAATATCAGGGTATTATGAAAAAAATTCAAAAGTCCGTAGTTAGGGAAAGAACTAGTCGAACTGTTTCTTCTCAGCCCAGTATGTTAAAAAGTCCTACATCTCTGCCTCCTACCACACTTTTGCCAATATTAAAACAATCGAGAGGTGGTGTGTTGAAAAGTACACTTATAAAATCAAGCAGGCACATGAGAAAGAAATTAAATCTTCTCGAACTTAATAATAAAGATTTAGAATTCATACCATGGAAAAATCCAAATACTCTAGTTGAGTGATTAAAATTACTACTTGCATCTCAAACTGCTGCTAACAATAGTCACTCTCATGAGATCAGTCATATTATGAATGAATTGAAAAATGCTAAAATAATATTATAAAATATTTACAACTTTGAAGAATATGTCAGTGTTCAAAAGAAGACTGAAAAAGTATCATCAAAATGACACTTGATAAATTACATCATACAATCATATTTCACAATATGAAAAAAAAACATTATTTATTTCATCTCCATCTCAGAGGAACACTAAATTATATTACTAATAAATATAAATTATCCACTAATACGTCTGAATACATATTCCCGTATGAAACTGCCGAAGTTATTGTTTAATATTTAAGCTATTTTATTATTTGTTATCATGTTCATATATGTTTATTTTGTTTCCCATAAGTTGCAGTCTGGCAACAGCGCTGCATTCGATGTATGTAGAACGGAGAGGCTATTTAGGTACTCTGTTTCAAGCCAGTGGTAAAAACACACGTCTTAATAAACGTTCAATCTGCTATTACGTTTTATTTGACTCTATCCATGAAATTTCACTATCAGTCTACGATTACATCCAGCACAATTAAATAATCTATTATTCTATTAAAATTATACATGGTCCTTCGAGCCGGATTCTTAGTGAAATCAATTTGTTATAAAACCAAGTTTATCCTAATATAACGAAAACGAATTCGTCAAGTGAATTCGAAGAAAAGAGAAACAGAAGCTAAACAACAGATGGTACCTAGTCGACCATCGAGCTATTCATCGAAGTGTTCACGATTGTAGAGGCAAAAACGACTTGGGTCCCTGCGCTGAAGGTTGAGTCAGGTTAGTGCAGAACTACGTTTGTCATATATCCATTTATCCCTTAATCCATTCCTTGAAATTTTGAGTATATTCATTCCTTTTGGTCCATTAAGTTATCAACTGTCTGATTTTCAAATATTATTTCATTAAATTACACTAATAAACGCAATGCCTATTCAAATGGAAAAGTTAATTAGAAATAGATCAAGCATCAAAAGGAAATTATCCCTACTTGAAAAGTATTTAAATTCTATTGAAAGCGACATGATTGATTATTCCAATTTACAGGTACGTTTTGATAACAATATGTCATTAATTAGGGAGTTTGATGAAGTACAAAATTTAATAGAACAAAATTGTCAGGAAAATGATTTAGATGATCAATATTTAGAACGTGAACCATTTGAAATTAAATATTATGACGTTATTGCTCGTATGAAAAATCTCTTAGCGAAGAATTCAGTTTCTGCTTCAAACCAAGCTCCATTGTCGACTGTTCACGATTCATTGCAGAACTTTTTATTGCCAAAAATGAAACTTCCAACCTTTAATGGAGATTATGGCCAATGGCTGGAATTTAAGAAGAACTTCATTTCAATAATTGATTCAAACAATTCTCTAAGCAATGGCCAAAAATTCAGTTTTTTAAAGGCTTCCCTAGAAGGCTATGCTAGCAGAGCAATAGAAGGCTGCAATGAAAGCCAAGATTACCAGCAAGCATGGCAACTATTATGTCATAAATTTGATAAGAAAAAGTTTCTTGTTGATACTCATTTAAAATCCATTTTCACCATTAGTTCTATGAATAAGGGTTCATATTTGCAGTTTAGAGATATGCTTGATGAAGTTTCGAAGCATTTAACAGCTCTTGAAGGAATGAAATTGAGTAAAGATTCTTTATGGGATTTAATTATTATTCATATAATTTACAATAAATTGGACAAAATTAGCCAGAATAAATGGAAAGAATTTCATTCAGCATCTGAGCTTCCTACTTTGAATGAATTTTTTGAATTTTTGCGCGAACGCCAGGATATTTTAGAATCATTTGAGGAGCCTCATACAAAATCACAATCTCTTATTCCAAATGAATCTTTCAGGGAGCCAAAATTCCGTTCAAGTATCAATTTTTCATTGAGCAACCTTAAATGTAATTTCTGTAAAGAAAATCACTCAATATATACTTGTAAGGAATTCTTGAAATTGAGCATTTCTCAGAGATGTGATAAAGTTAGACAATTGAAATTGTGCTCGAACTGTCTAAGAATTGGGCATACAAAAGATTCTTGTTCATTAGGTTCTTGTAAAAAATGCAAAAGAAAACACAATACACTATTGCACCACGATTTCGATTCAAACTCGGCTACCACAAGCAGTTCAAATGTTAATTCAACAGAATCATCAATTTCAAATAGTAGTAATTATCTAAGAGAATCTTCCAGTTTTGCCACAAGATTTTCGACCCATAAGTCTATTTTATTATCTACTGTAACTTTTAAGATACGCGACAATAAAGGACATTTCCACTCATGTCGAGCCTTACTAGATTCAGGCTCTCAATCGAATTTAATAACAAAAGATTGTTGTAAACGATTAGGTCTACAATTATTGCCATCCAATTTGTCACTAATAGGAATGAATCAAGTTAGTTCTAATGTGACTAAAAAGGCCTTTGTTACTATACAGTACAATTTCAGCCAATTCAGTTGCAACTTTCCCTGCTATATAGTTCCAGTAATTTGTTCTCCACTTCCGTCGGAGCAAGTTGATATAAATTCTTTTAAAATACCACAATCTGTTGCATTTTCTGATCCAGAGTTTTATGTACCCAAACAAATAGACATGCTCATTGGGGTCACTATTTTTTGGAATTTATTACTTGAAGAAAAAATAATTTTTGGAAATGGTCAACTTTCCTTGCGCAACACAAAACTAGGATGGATTATTGCTGGGACAGTTTCAACCAATAATAAAACTTCCCACTGCAATTTTACCAAGTCTGTAATTCCAGAAGATGAGCAGCTAAAACGATTTTGGGAAATTGATGAAATTCAAGATCCTATTGCTATGTCCAAGAACGATTCACTTTGCGAAGATATATTTTCGCAAACTACTACAAGAAATGAAAATGGTCAATTCATAGTCAAGTTTCCATTGAAGTATTCAGCAACTTTCTTAGGCAATTCCCAGGATATCGCTATCAAACGATTCCTCTCACTTGAAAAACGATTCTTCTCTAATAATAATTTCTACAAGTTATATAGAGATTTCATTCATGAATACATAGATCTAGGGCATATGTCCAAGGTTTCCAAGGATTCTTCGTCTCCTAGCTATTTCTTACCCCACCATGGGATTTTTAAAGGATCTAGTTTAACCACCAAATTACGAGTGGTATTTGATGGCTCATCTCCAAGCGATTCAGGATGGTCGCTTAACGATCTCCAATATTCATGCCCAAATATTCAAAATGATATTTTTGACATAATTCTCAGATTTAGACTCCACCAATATGTCGTATCGGCTGACATATCAAAAATGTACAGGCAAGTGCTAATGCATGATAATCATCGAGCTCTACAACAGATTCTTTGGAGAGAAAACCCCATGGAAGACTTTTCGGTCTATCAATTGAAGACAGTAACATATGGCACAAGAGCTGCTAGTTATTTAGCTATTCGATGCATCAATCAGTTAGCCATTGAAGGTAAAGATTTGTTCAAGGATGCATCTAACACTATTTTGAATGACTTTTACGTCGATGATTTACTCACGGGGTCTGATGACGCCGAAGAATTGAGAGTGAGGTGCAAAACTATTTTCAATATACTAAAGTCAGGTAATTTTATATTGCGTAAATGGAATTCTAATAGCAAAGGTATACTCGATGACCCAATGCAACATTATCAATTGGGGAATCTGAGAGCTCCAAGACATTAGGCCTTCATTGGCTAGTCAAAGATGACAATTTGCGTTTCAAGGTTACCACTAAACCTATTGATTCCGAGGTCACTAGACGACAAATTTTATCAATTATATCCCAGATATATGATCCCTTAGGTCTACTCAGTCCAGTCATTATCGTTTCGAAAATTATCATCCAAAAGTTGTGGTCTTCCAATATACAATGGGACGATATTATTCCTGATAATCTAAAATATTTGTAGTTTCAGTTTTATAATCAGTTACCCCAGTTGAATAATTTGACAATTCCTAGACGAATAACCGGTGATGATTTTCATCTTTTCGACCTTCATTGTTTTTGCGACGCATCTGCTACTGCATATGCAAGTTGCATTTATCTTCGAAGTATAAACACTCACGGGGATTACATGGTTCGACTATTATGCAGTAAAACAAAGGTAGCACCCTTAAAGGCTCTAACAATTCCTAGGCTGGAACTTTGTGCAGCACTCTTAGGAGCGAAGTTAACAGCACGAGTGCTCAATTCCAAATTCCCACGGTTGCCTATATTCTATTGGTCAGATTCCCAGATTGTCCTATGTTGGATAAAAAAGGATCCTAATCAATTACAGGTTTTTGTTTCCAACAGAATATCACAAATTCAAAGCTTAACTAAGATCGAAGATTGGTACTATGTCCCCACTAAAGAAAATCCAGCTGATCTAGCCACTCGAGGCGTTCTCCCTGAACAGTTATGCCACACGAATCAATGGTATAATGGACCTCAATTTCTTTATAACTCCATTGATGGTCTTAAAATTAATCACCAATATTCAGAAATGTTCTTGCCAGAACTGAAGGGCACATCCAATATTCTTAAGGTTGAGGTCGTGGAATCCTTTTATCTCTTTCATACATTTTCCAAATTAATGAAGCTCAAACGAGTTACTGGCTATTGCCTGCGGTTTATCTCAAACGCTCAGAAGAAGCTGGAGGACAGAACTTACGGCCCATTGACGGTAACCGAATTGAATTCAGCCAATAATGCTCTGATCAAACGATCACAACTTGAATCATTCCCTGAGATAATTTCGTCACTGGCCAAGGGCGAAGCCTTAGCCCCAAATCATAAACTAAGCGCGTTAGCCCCATTTCTCGATTCCAATAATATCCTAAGGGTTGGAGGCCGATTAAAATTTTGTTCATTAGATGTTCTCAAAAAACATCCAGTTCTACTATCTTCGAAACATTCATTCGCCAAATTAATCTTTGAATACAAGCATTCAATATTAATGCATCCTGGACCCCAGCTTTTACTTTCTTCCGTTCGACAATTTTACTGGCCTATTGGGGGGAGAAATCTAGCTCGTTTGGTAACGAAAAGGTGCATTACATGTTTTCGGTTCAACCCATCACTAGCGAAATGTCCAATGTCAGCTCTGCCTGATAGCAGAGTTATGCCTAGCCTTCCATTTCAGTCCACGGGCATCGATTATGCAGGTCCTTTCATACTTAAGGATAAAATTGGAAGAGGATCTAAATTAGTTAAAGCTTACATTTGTGTTTTTATTTGCTTTTGCACAAAAGCCGTACATTTAGAAGTGGTGTCAAACTTAACAACGGAAAACTTTATCTCATGTCTCAGACGTTTTATCTCAAGAAGAGGTTTTCCTTCTAATATCTATACCGACAATGGAAGCACTTTCGTTGGAGCAAGAAACGATTTAAATTCATTAGGAATATTTTTACATAATATACAAGGCGCAGTTTCAGATTTTTCATCGGAAAATCATATAAAGTGGCATTTCATTCCCCCGTATTATCCTAATTATGGCGGTCTTTGGGAAGCGGCTGTGAAAAGCACCAAATTTTTGCTAAAAAGAATGATGATTAATCGTACTATGATTTATGAAGATTTTAATTCCCTTATTGTCCAAGTTTGAGGAATTCTCAATTCTAGGCCCTTATATTCTCAATCAATGATCCCAATGACTTTACAACCCTTAACTCCATCCCATTTTTTAATTGGACGACCAACCAACATGCTGCCAGGATCCTGACCTGAACCCACACTCCGTCGAATCGCCTTACACGCATACAAGACATCCAAAAACTGCAGCAGCAATATTGGATTTCGATTTTCCAAGGAGTACGTGTCGCAGCTTCATCTGCAGTATAAATGGAAGGATTCAGCTAGTCCCATCAAGGAAAGGAATGCTGGTTCTCATCAAAAATGATCAGCGACCCACTCATCAATGGCCTCTAGGAAGAATTAAAAAATTGTTTCCTGGCAAGGACGGCGTGCACCGTGTCGCTGAAGTTTTAACTTCCAACAAGGTTATCACCAGACCAGTTAGAAGCTTATGTCCTCTCCCAACTGAAGAACAAAATGTGTTTTAGACAGAAGTTCGTGTTTGAAGGCATATTTTTTTTTTTATATATATATCGTTTAATTTTTATTTTGAAGTCCCTTCAAAAGGGGGGAGTATGTTTAATATTTAAGCTATTTTATTATTTGTTATTATGTTCATATATGTTTATTTTGTTTCCCATAAGTTGCAGTCTGGCAACAGCGCTGCATTCGATGTATGTAGAACGGAGAGGCTATTTAGGTACTCTGTTTCAAGCCAGTGGTAAAAACACACGTCTTAATAAACGTTCAATCTGCTATTACGTTTTATTTGACTCTATCGATGAAATTTCACTATCAGTCTACGATTACATCCAGCACAATTAAATAATCTATTATTCTATTAAAATTATACAGTTATATCTTTCGATAGTAATCCAACAGGTGGATTCATGATATTCATAAATATAGAGCATATCAAGAAGGATCAGTTATCATTACTGAAAAAAGGAGATAAAATATTATTCCAAAACATTAGACTATCAAGAGATACTGATGAGTTTTTCGCCGAGTTCATTTTGAAATTGAACCTATTCTAAAATGGTAGTAATAAAACGAGATATTGTTAATGAGCTACATAGTCCTGTATGAATTTATTTCCCCAGGAGGCGTGTAATAGTTAAAGGACTCTCAGATCTTTTTCAAGCAGATTTAGTTGAAGCTATACCATATGCAAGATTTAATAAGGGTTTTAAGTATATACTGATTGTGCTAAATGTGTTCTCGAAATATGTTTGGGCAATTCCGTTGAAGAATAAAAGTTGAAAAGATGTAACAATTGCAATGAATGAAATTTTGAGAGAATTGGAGAATCCACCTAAAAATCTACAAACTGATTTTGGTAAAGAATTTTACAATAAAAATTTCAAGGAATTGATGGAAAAATATAACATAAATCATTAGAGTTCATACTCAAATTTTAAAAGTAGTGTTGTGGAAAGAGTTAATAGGACAATCAAATCGATTATGTGGAAAGAATTCAGCGTTCGTGGAAATTATAAGTGGATAGATATATTGAACGATATAGTACATCAATATAATTCAACAAAGCACTCAACTACAGTTATAAGCCGATTGATGTTAACAGTGAAAATGAAAAAAAAATTCTGAATTCGGCTTATTACCATCTCAAGGTAATAGACCCAAAAAAGAGTAAATATAAAGTTGGAGACTATGTTCGAGTGAGTAAAACTAGGCAAGTTTTCGCAAAAGGTTACACCCCTAATTGGTCAAATAAAATTTTCACAATTCGGAAGATACAATCAACATATCCAAGAACTTACTTATTACGTGATTCTTCAAATGAAGATATCAAGGGTGGTTTCTACGAATTCGAACTGCTGAAAGTAAAACATCCTGATATTTATTTGGTAGGAAAAGTTCTGAGAAAAAAAGGAAACCAAGTGTATGTGAAGTTTTTAGGAATGGGGAAGAAGCATAATTCCAGGATCAAGAAAAATGATTCATAATAAATTAATTCTGAAATACTCTTTATTATGTAAAGATATTGAGAAATAAATTATTTTTTTTTCACAATTTTGTCTTAAGTTTACAAAGTGAGATTACAGCTGAGAAAATCTACTATAAAAAATATTATTTATGTGCTCCATATCTAAAATAGGAGCTAGAATGTATTCACAGTTTCTTATTCTACTATTGAATCTTATTCTATCAAGGACAAACATCTCCTAGTAATATTTTCGAGATTCTCGCTATGCAAAAGTCCAAACACACATATGACGAATAGTATCTATATGGTTGAATGTAACTTTCTTCATATCAATATGCTATCTGATTCACTTCATTCATTACAGTATATGGATCAAATTTTATCAATTCTTAGAAAATCAGTGAATTAAATAAATATTTATATGACTTATCTAATAAATCGTTTATATTCACTAAGAAATCACCAATCATTTTTGACACGGACCGGGTAACCATTCTGTAGAACTCTGGAAATCCATGATATTCTAGGAACTCAATATAGTCACTTATAAATTTGTGTAGTGAAAATAATTCACACATAGTGTCTCGACCAATATACACTTGACAATTATTATTTTTCAATCCAAGAATAGACTTATTATTGATATTTATGAAGAGTGACGTACAGTTATTCGATTTCTTGAATTCTGATGATGATGATTTCTCCAAATTCCTATGGATAAACTCTTCAGAGTTGACTAATTCACGAAACTCTTCAGCTGTGAAATCAATGTGATGACCCCTCAGAGATGGCCCACTGATTCTTATAACTTCTTTCAGAAGGTGTGATAGTCCAACAGCTACATACTTAGTTTTCGATTTGTTGAGAAAGAATACTTTTGAGCACAAAATGTATGGTTGGAATACACTCAATGTTTCTGCACTCATGTTTCTTGATTCACTCTCAAACTTTGGAACTATCGAAATAACTTGGCTCCTACCTTTAAGTACTGTGGTTTGTCCTTGAAAAACTGTACGGGTGGGGGTAACTTAGTTATGGGGCGTGTACCATACACAATAACCGTGAATTTATAAGTAGGTGGGGGTAAATACAGAATTACTGTATTGTACTGTATCCTCACCTTGAAAACATAGGTAGGTGGGGGTTCGTCAATACTTGATTGCATCGAAAGCAATTTGCTTGACTCACAGGTGGCCCATCTATATGCGTATTTTCATCAGGTCGATTATGAAAGCAGGGTAAATGGGTCTGTAATTTGAATGTTTCGATCAATGGTCTAGAAAGCCAATGATAAATGTTAAGAAGCTCATAGCAATTCAGTTTCTTAACTAAGTAGTCAACAGGAAACAATTTCAAATCTTCTTCACTAAAGTCTTCAATTTTTTTACCAATATATGCATGCTCCAACACAACTAGCTTCGACTTTGGAAATAAATTGAACATAATTTTTTCTGATAATGATATATAGCATAGATATAGCACTTAAACGTGCTAAATCTTCACAGCAAATACTCACTGAAATTTTATCACTGAGAAATGCATCACAAATACTTTTTGCATCATTTACTGTATCCCTAACAGTTAATTCGAAATCCATATTAGGATAATGATTTTCATTTTTTCCATCCATCCATATGATATTCCAACTGGTATTTCAGTGAGTTTATTTTCCAGACAATCTCAGTATGCTCCATGATTACACAGTTTTCATACTATAGCCAGTGCAGTCTCTTGAATCTATTTCAGTTACACGCATAAATGGCTTTTCACACTTAGCACACTCTTGTCCATAAATCTTGATATAATGGACTAAAGTTTCTTTGTCAACTATGGTGTCGATATTATGCGAACTCACAATTGTTTTTTCATCGATTATACATTTAGCTTTCTTTGCTTCAAAACATGGAGCACACAAAACTTTATATGAAACGAATCTGATGAACTCATCAGAACCAATATCATAATGACCTAACTGATTCTGGTACGTTATTTCGGTAAAAATTATACCGCCGGAAATTTGAAATCTGAAATACATCGCACTAACTACCTTCGAATTCACTGAAAGCACAATATATACTGAGAAAAAATGGGTCAGAATAAAAATGTCAACGCCACTATTGACCAATTGATATCAAACTTGAGCCCACTCCTGGTACATTCAAGGTTGATGGTCTCAAGGTCTGTTCTATTTTCAAGGTCAATCAATTGAAAAATAAGCTATCCCCACTACTGATGAATATTCGAGGTTATTATGCTCAATGTCTGTTCTATTTTCAAGGTAAACCAATCGAAAAATAAACTATCCCCACCCCTGATAAATATTCAAGGTCATTATGCTCAAGGTCTGTTCTATTTTCAAGGTAAGTCAATCGAAAAATAAACTATCCCTACTTCTGATATATATTCAAGGTCATTGTGTATAGTGCACGCCCCTCAACTGAGTTACCCCCACTCCTAAATATCGACTCAAGGTTAACCACCTTTTCAAGGTCGAGGTCATTGTGTACCGTGCAAACCCATTCTTCATCTACTACTTATATCGTGCGAAGTACGCGAATAAAAATTCTCTTTATATATATATATATATATATATATATATATATATATATATATATATATATATATATATTTATATATATATATATATATATTATATATATATATATATTATATATATATATATATATATATATATATATATATATATATATATATATATATATATATATATATATATATATATATATATATATATATATATATATATATATATATATATATATATATATATATAAATATATATATTATATCATCCAAAAGATGTCGTCGCTCAAATTCCAAAATTTAACTTTACAAAGAGTTAGCTCACCACCCTATAGCTATTTTAAATAAAGCGCGGCAAAAGAAATTCTTTCACGGCTTTGAAACGGAAAACGTACGGCAAACGATGCCGTTGTTCAAATTTCAAAATTTATACAGGGTGGTGATTTGACTTTTGAAAAGTTAGCTCACCACCCTGAAGCTATTTCAAATTGAGCGCGGCAAAATAAATTCTTTCACGGCTTTGAAACGGCAAACGTACGGCAAACGATGCCGTTGTTCGAATTTCAAAATGTATACAGGTTGGTGATTTGACTTTTGTAAAGTTAGCTCACCACCCTGTAGCTATTTCAAATCGAGCACGGCAAAAGAAATTCTTTCACGGCTTTGATACGGCAAACGTACAAAATGTAGTTTTTCGAATTTCCAAATTCAAAAGTTGGTGAGCTAACTTTATGTATCTACAAATTATTCCCAAGAAATAATGAGTTGGCCACAGAGGACAATATGAAGTACATTACTCATTGAAAATCTAATCAGAAGTTAAATTGATTCATCTTCATCATCTGCACTGGCCAGCTCTACTGGGATATATGCTTACATTCTGGCCAACCAGGCGAAATGACAATTCTGTCTTGGGGCCTATTCAGCTAACATATTTTCATTTATTGGGCATTTCCGGTAATACTGGAAATAGAACCTAAGTCGCTCATTTTAAATGGGATACCCTGTCTATTATCACATTTTTGAATTTTACCCGAGATTCTAGGCAGATTTTATGCATTATATTCTATACCTAAATTTAAGCGTTTTTGAAATATTTAAGTTTTCATGTCAAAAATGAGGATTATATATATAAATATATATATATATATATATATATATATTTATATATATATATATATATATATATATATATATTATATATATATATATATTTATATATATATATATATATATTTATATATATATATATATATATATATATATATATATATATATATATATATATATATATATATATATATATATATATATAAGATTTTTTTTTGTTTTTGAGACACGCCTGAGGCCATAAAATGAAGTAAACTTGTAAGACATATATATGATACTAATCAAACACTATCACGAAACATCGAAATATCTCCATCTACCTTTAGACGGTAAATGTTGGAAATATTTAGTTGTTTATTAAAATCAATAGAAATGATAGACATACTGTGTCGCCTTTATTTGGGACTCATCAGTATCATCCATCCTTCGAAAGTAATGGCTTTCGCTCCGCTATATTCATATATATATATATATATATATATATATATATATATATATATATCTATAAATATATATATATATATATATATATATCGTATATATATATATATATAAATATATATATATATATATATATATATATATATATATATATATATATATATATATATATATATATCTGAATAAGTCGCTCAATAAACCACGAGGATATTTTCCAGCTGGTATTGCAGCAACGAAAGTATTTTGATTAATTTAAAGCAGCCGAAAACAACCGTACTGCGTGTATGAGGGAAACACTATTCATCAAAGTTATCAAGGAATTATAAAGAATTATGTCAAAAGCAGTTGTATATGGTATATTTTGGGCTGTATGCATGACAAGTAGAATGATCACACTCTCGCCAGCAGTGTATAGAATTAAATTACAGTTCAGCATTGTACGTTGTATATGAAGTTACAAGAAGTAACAAATTAGATAAGGAGAGCTTCCCAGCATTGAATTCGTGCTCGGTTAAAAGGTAGCATCGCATGTTATATAAAAGGCAGTCATTTATTTAGTTGGAAGCAATTTCTTTATTATAAAAGAGTTCTATGGAAGTCTGGTAGCTGAGCTTACTATAAAAAGAGTTAACTGATATAGTTGGAACTGTTTCTCATATTGCTCTCGTTCGAAGGTAAATCAATTCAATATATCTGATAAATAAATACTCATCAAATGCATCGAAATTCTCACGAATTTTAGAAATTAAAATTATTTGTCCAGTACTCTAGCATATCTATACTATTCTTGATAGGAAATTATCTGTCCACCATCAAATAATCTCAAACAAAAAATCATATATTCCAGCAGACTATATTAAGACCTCATGAAATCAGTTTCATTTAACATCGACTTGATTTGATATAATTTTTTTCAAATTAGGAGTTGTTAACAATAATATTCAAGTTGAATGGAAAAAATTAAATTTCTGGTAAGTGTATTTACGTCATTTCAAGATAAAAAATTTTTCTGTATTTTTGTTTCAATAGATAATTTTTTTAAAATTGCACATATTCAGCGATATGTCTGTCTAATATATTACAAACCAATATTCATGGGTTGTATTTGTTTGTCCTTTGTATTGTTTTCCGCAATCCTTACATGGAATTGAGTAGACTACATTAGATTTTTTTGTGGTAGGTGTTGCAGTTTTTAGTTTGCTGAAAATTTGTTTTACTTGATTCTGCGGCTTGTGGATGACTTCGAGATTGTGATCTTTTAAAATATTTTTTTCCCATGAAAGGTATTGTGATTCTTGTTATGTTGTCTTCTATTTTTCTTTTTGTTGTTTCTGCATTGTGAAGCTTGAGGGTTATTTCTTTTATAACTCCTGTTATTAGTCCTTTTGGATAGTGGTTCTCATTCAATAGTTCTTTTACATTCTGTATAATTTCTGGACGTAATTGTGGTTTCAGGGTTCGATCTACCTTTTTTTTTGTTTAATAGGGTGGTCTGATTGGTAATCAAGAATCCGATCTGTGTTTTGTTTTTTTTATACAATTTCGTGAGAACCTTGTCATTCAGTTCGGTGATTATCATATCTATAAAGTTTAGCCCTTTTGGGATTCTTCCTCTAATGTAAAATTCAACAGGGGGTGTTGATTGTTGAATTCTTGCAAAATTTTTTGTATATTACATAGTGTAGTTATCATAATGCAGTCGTCAACGTATCGGCGTTAAAAAGTGTTTTCGTGTTTCATCATTATTTTTCCCTCGATACTTTCCATGACAATTTGGGCGATGACGCTCGAAATTGGGTTTCCCATTGCAACTCCTTTTATCTGTTTATAAAATTGGTTGTTGAATTGGAAGTAACTATTATTAAGTATGAACCGGATCACTTCGATAAACTCTTTTTCTGGAATATTTATGTGTTCTTTCAAAATGATCCATTTCTGTTTAAGTATTCGTTCTACCAGCTCAGCTGGGATGTTAGTGTATAATGAGACTACATCCAATGAATAGATTTTATCGCTGTTAGTGAGTCTGATTTTGTTCATTTGTTCTTTGAGTTGTATAGACTTTTTTATGTAGTAAGAATTTTGATTGGCAACTTTTGTAAGGATTTCTGCCATATGTTTTGATAAATGGTACATTGGTGAGTCTATACATGGGACGATAGGGCGAAGTGGGTGTCCCTCTTTATGGATTTTTGGAAACCCATACAGTTTCGCTGTTTTGCTGTTGTGTATTGTCATTTCTTTGGATTCTTGTTTGGTTATGTAGTTCTTTTCGTACCATCTCTTAATTATTTGGTTGTTCTCATTCTCTAATGTGTGAGTCATGTCACGTTTTGTTTTTTATACGTTGTATTGTCATTTAGTAGTTCATTTGTTTTCTCTTCATAGTTCTTCTTTTTCAGGACTACTATTTTATTCCCTTTGTCTGCCCTAGTGATCAAAATGTTCTCGTTTTCTCTTAGGAACCTCCGTGTCTTGTTAAAATTTATTAAATCAATATTTTTTTTTCGATTTTGTTCCTTTCCTCTCATTTGTTTCATGTGCGTGTCTGATGTTTGTGACACTTTCTTTCGTATGTAATTTTGGTCATCGGCTGTTAATCTGTTGATCCCGCTTCAATATGTGCTAGGATGTCATGTATTAGGACGTTTCTGTGATCGTTGTTTCCGATGGCAAACTTTACTCCTAGATTTAAAATTTGTACCATGTATGTAGGAAGTGTTAGTGCCGTAGAGTTTTCTACGGGACAATACACTGTTGTGACAATACACAACAGCAAAACAGCGAAACAGCGAAACTGTATGGGCTTCCAAAAATCCATAAAGAGGGATACCCACTTCGCCCTATCGTCTCATATATAGACTCACCAATGTACCATTTATCGAAACATATGGCAGGAATCCTTTTAAAAGTTGCCAATCAAAATTTTTACTACATAAAATATTTTAAAACTCAAAGAACAAATAGACAAAATTAGACTCACTAACGACGATAAAATCTATTCATTGAATGTAGTCACATTATACACTAACATCCCAACTGAACTGTTAGAGCGAATACTTAAAGAGAAATGGATCATTTTAAAAGAACACACAAAGATTCCAGAAAAAGAGTTTATCGAAGTGATCCGGTTCATACTTAATAATATTTACTTCTAATTCAACAACCAATTTTATGAACAGATAAAAGGAGTTGCAATGGGAAACCCAATTTCGAGCGTCATCGCCCAAATTGTCATGGAAAATATCGAAGAAAAAATAGTGATCAAACACGAAACCACCTTTTACCGCCGATACATTGACGACAGCATTTGTATAACTACACCATGTAATATACAAAAATTTTTGCAAGAATGCAACAATCAACACCATCTGTTGAATTTTACATTAGAGGAAGAATCCCAGAAAGAGCTGAACTTTCTTAGATATGACAATCACGAAACTGAATGACAAGGTTCTCACGAAATGGTATAGAAAAAAACAAAACACATATCGGATTCTTGATTACCAATCAGACCACCCTATTAAACAAAAAAAAGGTGCAATTATGGGTTACATAGATCGAACCCTGAAACTGACATCACCACAATTACGTCCAGAAATGATACAGGAAGTGAAAGAAATATTGAATAAGAACCACTATCCAAAAGGACTAATAACAGGAGTTATAAAAGAAAGAACCCACAAGCTTTACAATGCAGAAACAACAAGAAGAAAAATAGAAGACAACATAACAAGAATCACAATACCTTTCATGGGGAACTTCTCGTATAAAATAGAAAATATTTTAAAAGATCACAATTTCGAAGTCATCCACAAGCTGCAGAACCAAGTAAAACAAAATATCAGCGCACTAAAAACTGCCCCACAAAAAAATTTTATGTAGTCTACTCAATTCCATGTAACAATTGCGGAGAACAATACATAGGACAAACATCAAAGAGATTGCATGACCGGATGAATGCTCACAAATACACAAAAGCAGCAACTACGGCACTGAACAAACACAAATTAACAGAAAACCACGATTTCAACTACGAAGAAACGAAAATACGAACAACACAAAAAAACAAGAAACATAGAGAAATACACGAAATGTTCCATATAAAAACAAATTTAGAGAACACAGTAAACGACGG
>JARQZK010002956.1:130000-140000 GCA_030704885.1 Cynegetis impunctata | reverse complement strand
ATTTCAGGTTATAATGTCATTCGATTAGATAGAGTAAACGAAGTGGGAGGTTTCGCAATAATTTCAAGAAAATCAGTCGTGTTTCTTGAAATTTTGTTCTCTCCAATAGCTCCTATAGAGGGTATTGCCGTGGAACTTTCATTGCCCACAAACTCTAAATTATTTTTATACTGTTTATACAATCCTCCACATTCCAGATTAGAGGAATATGATTGGAATCACTTCTACGTAGGCATTCCGAGATCATCATCAGTAATTGTGGGTGGAGATTTTAATCTTCATAACACGGTTTGGGGTTCATCCATCCTCAGTCATTATGGTAATTGCCTAGCTTCAGCTATAGAACAAAAAAATATGTATATTTTGAATGACGGTTCACCTACTAGTTGCCAATTTAGAAATCTCAATAAATCAGCTGTAGATCTTACCTTAGCCACAAGATCACTCTACTCATTAGTGAACTAGTTCATAGAGGAGGTTACTTTAGGATCGGATCACTTCATTATAAGATTTCATGTTCTGATATCGAAATCACGATCATGGTTATTCAATACAAAAATGGCTGATTGGACCAAATTTTATTAGGCCATGGAAGAAAGCACATCTTTAGCACTGATGGAGAATAGGTTTACCTTTATAAATAATCTGACATATGCTTATGAATTGAGTATTCCAACATATAAAAATAATTGAAATAACTTATTCAATAATCCATGTTGGAATCAAACGTGCGCAGTTTCAATGAAAAAAAACAGCTCACACTGAATATCTCCAAATATCCACTCTAGAAAATTTCATTTCCTCTGAAAGACTAGAGGCCATAGCAAGGCGCGTTGTTAAAAATGGTAAACGTGAAATCTGGAGATCTTTTTGCTCTTCAATGGGTAGAAATACTCCCGTAAAAGTCATCTGGAGTAATATTAGGAATACTCAGAATTCTTCTTCAGTCATTTATCTCATTGGAAAAGGTTCATGGGACCAAGAATCTTCTCAAAAATAGCTCCTTTAGTAGTTCGTGAACCAGAATTGGAACTTAGTCTCTTAGAAGAAAATGATCACATGTGCAGGCCTTTTGTTATTACAGAACTAAATCGTGCTCTCAAATCGAATAGTAATACTGCTCCAGGTAAGGGTGATGTACAGAACTTCATGCTTCACAAACTACCAGCAAATGCTAAGTTAATGTTGCTTAAGATTTTCAATGACATATGGGATAGCGGTCATTGTCTAGATGTTTGGAAAAGATATATTA
The DNA here is from genome assembly GCA_030704885.1 of Cynegetis impunctata. NCBI lineage: Eukaryota > Metazoa > Arthropoda > Insecta > Coleoptera > Coccinellidae > Cynegetis > Cynegetis impunctata. The sequence goes on along the minus strand of JARQZK010002956.1, from coordinate 138,748 downwards.
TAATCCCAATCCTCAAACCCAATGAGAACCCTAATATAGCTGTTTCATACAGGCCGATTTCTCTAGGATCATGTGTTTTAAAAACCTTCGAAAGATTGATTAAATTCCGATTAGAGTAGTGAAACAAGCTTCCAATAACTCAATTTGGGTTTCGTAAGGGTCTCTGCACATCTGACAGAAATAGGACATATATATATATATATATATATATATTATATATATATATATAAATATATATATATATATATATATATATATATATATATATATATATATATGTCCTATTTCTGTCAGATGTGCAGAGACTTTTACGAAGCCCAAATTGAGTTATTGGAAACTTGTTGCAAAACTCCATGCACCACTTTAATCGGAATTCAATCAATCTTTCGAATGTTTTTCTTTATATATATATATATATATATATATATATATATATATATATATATATATAACCTATACATACAGAAATGTACTGTTAGCCTTGTTATTTGACATAAAAGGAGCTTATGACAACATATTTGTCAGAGTATTAAGAGAAGCAATAGTAGAGATAGGCTTGAGTCAAAGATTTTCTCATCTTATCTTCAATATGTATAATAACAGAAAAATATAATATCTAAAATTGAAGCAGGATCTTGAAGGTCCAAGAATCTCTAATATATATTTACCGCAAGGTGAAATTTTGTCTCTTTTACTTTATATCATTGTTTTACTATCACCGACTTGAAAGTTTCTTGAAGGGATTCAATCTGATAATTTTGCAATATGCAAATGATATAGTTTTTTATTCTATTAACTTTAACCTCACAAAACACGATCTAGAAGAGGCTATCCCATCAATTAGCTCCTTCCTCTCAGCCGATGGTCATTCTTTTCTATGTCCAAATCTGTTACCTGCTATTTCACAAACAAGTCGTTCAATCTTCCAAATCAACTTTTATTTGATGATATAAGTTTTCAACACTGTAAAGCAGTAAAATACCTGGGTGTCTTCCTAGATACTAAGTTACTGTGGAGAGAACATATCTCCTATATTGAATGCAGTGCTGAAAAAAAAATGCAATTTCTGAGGTATGTCTGTCACAGAGCTGACCAATGTGATTCTCTACCATTTTATTGAAGTTTTATAAGATCGGTCCTAGACCATGGTAGAATATTTTATGTGAGTTCTTCAAAACATAATTTGGCTTGTTTAGACATTATACAGAGAAAATCCTTGAAGCTATGCATTGGTTCACTTAGAAGTACAAATAATGACGTTGTTTTATCAGAAACGGCAGAAATCCTATTACAGTATTAGACGTGAAGCGTTAGGTGGAAAATTCATTCTGAAGAGAAAATCAAACTCCAATCCTATTGTTGATGCAATTCACGACTTATTTTTACTCACATTGACTCATAAATTTTGTATTGTGAGAAATGATCATTTATTAGTCTCCTGTTATAGCTCTATTTTTAAGTTATTCGATGAATTAATCATAGATTCGAAGTAGGTACCCGGTTTTCACCATAAACTGTGAACTTTTTAAAACATCTTCCAATGTGGTTACCAACTTTCATTTGAAATTATAGATTTCTTCAATCTTGTCAACAATAACTTTTCTGGACATCAGAAGTTATATACTAATGAAGTTGATACTTCATCTTCAACTGGAGTTGCAGTATTTGATCCATTATTGAGTATCTCTGAATACTCCATTTCAAACAATCTTTGCACTATTTTTCATGGAGAACTGTTTGCTATCAAGTTGTCCCTCGAGTTCATCCTGAAGCATAGATTGAAATTCCAATCTAACAGAGTACTATTTATATCAGATAGCCAGAGTGCTCTATTATCCTTGAGTAATATCAAGTTCGCTACCTCCTTTACAACGGTACACAAAGAAATTATCTTACTGATGCAGAAAGTTGAGCAAAACAATGATGTTAGTTTCCTTTGGGTTAAGTCTCATGCTGGTATATATGGTAAAGAAGGGGTAGAACAGACTGCTAAATTGGCAGCGGAGAACCCAGTCGTGCACAAAAATTGTTTCTAAACTGAAGTTTATGGAATTCATAAAAATAATATTTTAAACGTTTGGAAAAACGAATATCAATTGCAATTTTCTTGCATGATGAAATTAATATTAAGTATAAATTTTAATTTTATGAAACATTTAAAATTATATGAAATACATTTTTCTACTTTTCCTACATACAAAAATGTAAGAAAGGATTTCTGAATAAATTAATTCAACAGATATAATCACAGCCGGTTGACTCATCACGGAATAAACTTTGATATTTGAATTGCAAAAATTTTATGCAGATACCGGTGCTTACCCTGAACGAACAAAGCTTCCCTCTACTGAAATTCGACTTGCAAATATGGTCCATAGCCGATCATAAATGATGAAGGCCGAGGAAAGTACGGGTGATATTTTTACGTATTACGAACCGTAATCCCCCGAAGTTTATACTGTGAAGGCATTTATTCTCTTCATTATGTGCATTGCCGCGAAATAATTAAGTCCAACAGAAATAATACTGCAATTGAACATTTCGTTTAATTGTCAAAATAAAAGTTTTATCGATTGAATTGAACATATTGTAATTGTTGGTCAGTATCAATCAGAATCCAACTTACATCCAATCTATTTATTCTGGGACAATAGTATATTTGCAATGATGATTTTTCCATTCTGTGTATTAGTTCTCATAGTGCTGTTGTTTGAAACAAGTTTTTATGAAATCAACGTTTCAGAATGCTACTTCCTGCATCCTCAATGAATATTCATTTCATATATCAACTCCATAATTGGTTATCTGATAATGAGACTGGTTTAAGAAGATAGACCACAAAATTCTCAGTAATTCAAATCCAAACTATCAACATACTGATAATAATTCACAATACCAATATGTCTAACATTTACAAGATTTACGTTGGTAATATTATATAAATATATATATATATATATATATATATATATATATATATATATATATATATATATATATATATATATATATATGTATGAATATATATATATATATATATATATATATATATATATATATATATATATATATATATATATATATATATATATATATATATATATATATATATATATATATATATATATATATATATATATATATAAATATATATATATATATATATATATATATATATATATATATATATATATATATATATATATATATATATATATATATATATATATATATATATATATATATATATATATATATATATATATATAGGGTCCTGCAACAGTGGCGCAGTGTTCCATATCTCTATTTGGGAAACAGATAGAAATCTACATTTCTATAATATTACCTGATTGCTCAAGCTCGACAAAATTAAAATATTGTCGGTCACACAGGGTGTTCAATTTCTTCTGGGCGGATATCAACTATGTTTTTTTGAATAGCAACCTATATTTTTTGTCGCCTTTTCGGTTTCTACATAAAAAATAAAAGATACTTTGTGTAAATCCTCATTTCGAAAATATTCACGGTTTTCGAGATTTTTTGCATTTTTGATTTTTTTTTAAATTTTGGTCACTCAGAATATTTGAAATTATGAAGTTGTGCCAAGTCCAATTGAAATTTATTTTTGGTCAAATATTCTACATTGGTAACTCTCTCATATATCTGAAATCAACCTGCGATATACAGGGTATGAAAAATCGCTTGCCACATATTGTAAATAAAAATGTACAGAATCTTCCTTATTTCAAATGGAACACCCTGTATATTATAGATCCAGAAGAAGCGTTAAGAAAAGCTCTACAAATGCCATAAAGTAGTTCCTATGGTTAAGTTTACTAGTTTTCCTTAAAACAGCGAAAATGGCAAATATTCAATTTTCTTCGCTATAATCTCAGTGAACGACTTTTTTCATAAATAACCTATTGGTAGATGAACAAGTTGTGAATTACACCACAAAATATACCTGTTATATTCAAAATAATTTCAATAACCTCAAAATTTGAGATACATTCTTTCGATCTAAATCAACCTTTCAGCGATTGAAATATTGATTGGAAATCGGGTAGTCTGGCAAATGACAGATCAAAATATTTGCCTTCAAATAAGTATTGAAATCTTTAGTGATTCGTTAAGTAGAACTTTCGATATGATTTCATCAGAATGTTGTTAAATTATATCGAAAGTTCAACTTAACGAATCACTAAAGATTTCAATACTTATTTGAAGGCAAATATTTTGATCTGTCATTTGCCAGACTACCCGATTTACAATAAATATTTTATTTGCTGAAAAGGTGTTTTAAATCGAAAGAATATGTGCTGTGATATGTCAAATTTTCAATGATGCCGCTAGAGTACGTTTCTTGATGTAATACCAAAAAATTGCCAATTTCTCTAGAAAACAAAATTCAATAACGTGAATTTTTCATGAAAATATAGAGCAACGATACCAAAATAGGTTAGAGGAAACCGTATATCGATATCTTATTCCTAGTCTGAAATATCGAAGAAAGAAAATTTAGTAATCATATAGTTCTTAAAGACGCCATTACACTACTACATTACATTACATTATTCAGTTTTATTTATTTGTAATTTTTCGAGAAGCAATGAGGAAATTTCGTAATTTTGAGATTTTCGAATAAAAGTACTCCTAATTCAGAACATTTGAAAAAAAGAGTGTATTAGCTTGATAGTCAGTTATAATATCACAAGAGCATCGAAAATAATCGATTATACTTCACGAGACGTATTTTGCGAAACATCACGAGAGCGCAGCTCGAGTGGTGTTTTAAGAAAATACGTCGAGGGACGAGGTCAGTATAACGATTATTTTCGATTGTTCGAGTGGTATCTATTCGTTAAGATTATGTAATGACTTAACAACACCGCCAGAACTATAACCAAAGCGTTTCATATAGAAAAATTGAACGGAACTTGACTATTAATTTTTTTTGACAAACTTCAAAAAATCGTCGATATGAAAACATTCACTAATTGGCACGTGGCGAAACATCAAAACGATTATATCACGTCGTCAAGAGTATATTCACTTATCAATACGGAGTAACTATTCAAAATCACGGATTCTATTGGCTTATTCGCACATGAGTTATATAATCAATTTAATAATACGCAAGTGCAAGGAAGTCAGAATATGAAGAGTAGGCCAGGGAGGAAACACAAATACTTAAAATCAACTTGTCAACAAATATTAAAATTATACTCATAGTGGCAGAGTAATGAGTTTTTGTGGCACACACAAGTAAGGACTGAAAACTATCGAAATGCGTTTACAAACGATGAAGCTTTTAATATGGTAAAATTTGAATGTCTCCAAAATGCTGCATTGGCACAATGAGTGTACAGAGCTCGATATCAAAGTCGGCGTTCAATCCATGCGGGAATTTGTTAGGCATATTTGGGAAGAATAGAGAATTTTTATCTAAAATTCTTAAGGTCGAAAGCTGCCAATATTACTAAAATTTCGTAGTAAACGCCGATTTGGATATAGAGCTGGGAATACTCTTAAGGCCAATGCCGCATTTTGAAGACATTCAAAATATACCGCATTGAGGCATACGTTTTTCCTCCCTGGCCTACTCTTCATATTCTGACTCCCTTGCACTTGCATATTATTACATTGATTATTATGCTGCTACGCGTTTGTGTTCTAGAATATAAATTTTGATTTGAAAATTGCTAATCGCCGAAACGCGTAAAGATGTTTCTCATTATTGAAACCTAGAGAAGAACTCTCTTCAACATTATAAGTGACCTACCCCCAAGAAGTATGAATTGAATAAAACATAACAGGTCAGGAATTAATCCACATAATTAATAAGGTCTTTGATATTGACCTTAATTACAACACTTCAATCACCAACAAACAAAATAACAACATGGATCCAATATTCGAGAAATTTTCCAAACTTCAGCATAACCTGGCTAAGGAGAAAAACAAGAAGGTTTTCTTAATCCGAAGCAGAAATCTAAATTCAACACCAAAATTTATTAGGATCATGTCAAAGGCAAATATTTTCATTGACAAATACAGAAAAACGTATGAAGCATTTCTCAAAGTATATTATACACAGTGTCTAAATTTCTGCATCATTAACACTTTTACACTAATTAACAAAATCCAGAATGAAATTTACAGCATCAAAAGAAAAATTGACAATCATGATAATAATTTCAAAACCGGGTTTTTTAATAATGAATCAATTAAATACAACCAATTTTTCCAAGAAATTAAGGATCGACATCGCAGAAAGATAAATTTATTGTTGCAAAAAAATAATACAACTGAAAAATTCAACAATTGTCCTAATTGGATTGTCAACATCACTAATTTTTCAATCCCTGATGATGTTAAAATGTTTCTCAGTGTAGGTCTTACGTTTTCTATCAACAAACAACGAATAAATTTCAAAAATATTATCACAAAAGTAGGAACAGCTGCTATTATCAACTTAGACCATACAATGAAAAATCAAATTAGAAATAAATTCTGTAATATTATTCAAATAATTTCAAAACTAGACAAAACCAGAAGCAAAAAATAAATAGATCACAGTTCAATCATCACATCAAATCTACCAATACGTTCATGAAATTTAACACAAAAATTTTGGTTTTAAATGCAGATAAGTGTAAGAAAACAGTTTTAATGAACAAAAATGACTATAACAATAAAATGAATGAAATGTAAATGGACCATGAAACTTACAGAAAAGAAAAACATGTCCCTACTCTCAATACCCAACTCACATTAAACAAAATGATCAATGAATGGCTTAATAAAAAATATATTGATAAAACTACCAAATACCAACTCATTTGCCACAATGGTAAGTCACCATATATATATGGTCTACCAAAACTTCACAAACAAAATATACCTCTCGGACCAATAGCTAACACCACTCAATCCCCAATGTACAATAACAATTAACAATAACAATTAAATAAAATTTATTACTAAACAAACCATTCCTAAAAACTTCATCCTCATTTCACTCGACGTCATCTCTTTGTTTACAAACGTTCCCATAAATCTTGCTCTAGAAATTTTGGAAAAAAGATGGGAAGATTTGAAACCATTCACAACCTTACCAAAATCAGAATTTATAAAGGCCACAAAGTTTTGTCTTAAATCAGCATATTTCTGTTATAATCAACAATTTTATTCTCAAATTTTCGGAACTCCAATGGGCTCCCTACGATTGCAAATTTTGTCATGGAAGAACTTGAACAAAACATATTAAACAAATTACAATTTAAATATACATTTTTCAAAAGATATATTGACGATTCTTCAACCGCAATTCCCAAAATAGTTGATGAAATTTTGACAATGTTCAACTCATTTAGTGACAGACTGCAATTTACTGTAGAGATTGAAGATAAAAAATCAATTAATTTTCTCGATCTAACAATTTATTCTACATGATGAAAACGGTAAAATTAAAACCAACTTGTATAACAAAAATGTTTGGTCAGAAAAATACCTAAATTTCGAATCATGTATACCAGAAAAAAAACAAGAAGAGTGTAATCAGCTGCCTTGTTGACAGAGGCATCAAATTTCGCCACCCAGATTTCCGAAGGAATAATTTAGAAAAAAATTATATCGGACTTGAATACATTCCCATTCTTTCGCAAAAAATCGATAACTGCCTTAGAAACTGATATCAAAGTAGGGCACAAACCTAATAATTTTACAACAAAATTTTTCACCAAACTCAAACCTAACACCGAATTTAGAAACAAAACAGACACAATTTACAAAATTGATTGCAATGGAACTTACATTGGTAACTCAAAGTAATACTTGCACAAAAGATTATTATGAACATCCATATTCGGTAATCAACAATAAAAAATGCACCGCTCTATCAAAACACGCATTAGATGAGTTACACTCGTTCGATTTTGACGACACTTAAATCCTTGCTGTTGAAGAAAATAACACACAAAGAACCTTCTTAGAAATGCTGGAAATAAATTCAGACAAAAATTCAATTAACTCGAGAATACAATTAGATAGCTTTATTCACACTTTTTCAATAATAAAATTACAATTTTACTTCCACTTTCCCTAGTTTTTGTGTATTTTTTTTCAACCCTTGTTTGGAAATTGATTTTCATTTTGGAAATGTAATAGATAATGTTTGTGGAGATTATGAGATTGTTGGCTATTATTTTTGTTAGAGGACTTTGACCGGAAAGTCAGATGCTGCATACCTTTCATCCGGTAAACACAAATATTGTATAAAAACTGTTTAACCATATGCGATCTTCTTGCATACTCTGCCACTCACAGTTAAACCAGTGAATTGTACTAACGTTGAATGCTTCGTTACTGTACTCAATCCATATATGAATTTTCACTTAAGTTACAATTGTCTTTAATGTTTATGTTTGATTGATGTATATGTGAAACCATTTGTTTGTGTTTTAGATAATAGATTTTGATTTGAAAATGGCTAATCGCCGAAACGCTTAAAGATTTTTTCCATTATTGAAACCTAGAGAAGAACTCTCTTCAACAGTATAAGTGACCTAACCCCAAGAAGTATAAATTGAATAAAACATAACAGGTCAGGAATATATATATATATATATATATATATATATATATATATATATATATATATATATATATATATATATATATATATATATATATATATATATATATATATATATATATATATATATATATATATATATATATATATAA